>JADLZN010005759.1:0-30992 GCA_018155175.1 Sinocyclocheilus anophthalmus | reverse complement strand
GCTATAAATGCTGCATGTTGAAGCCGTCACATGAAGTGCCTTGTGCACAACGGGCTTCTGGAAGTTGAGTCATCCACATCCATTGTCTACTCTGTGTTAGACAGAATGCATTTAAGAGAACCAGAGACAGAACGGAGTGAAGACAAAGACAGCGTGCATCATGTTTTAATAGAGCGCCCTCCTAAAACAACTGGAAATTGAAAACCTCCTATAGTCAGCGTGGAAGCCTTTTAAATGTACATTATGGCGCTCCATTAAATATTTTATGTGAATGACAAAGACTCTGTGACTCTGAAGTACAAAAGCATCCAGATGTCTCTAACAGCACTTTTCTCCAGAACATATCTGCAAATGAGAAGCAGAAGCTAATGCCAGAACCAGCATCATGCAACCCTTAATAGACTGTTGCACCGTTTGATGGGTTTTTAGGGTTATTCTGCACAGATTTCAAAAACAGAAAAATTCCACTTTAATAGTGTACCATTACATTACCAAAAAAAAAAAAAAGCCAGAAAGTTTTAAAGGAATAGAATAATTAAACTTCTATCAAGATTTACTCATGTCATTTCAATTGTAGTTTTTAAACTTTTTTATTTACAGAAACTAGTAGTAATATTTTTTTAAATAAATAAAATAATTTTAAACAACAATAATTAAATTTGTAATTTAGTACGTAATTACATGGATTTTTATTTAGTATATACAAATAGTAGTTTCTCCCCAATTTTTAATATAGAAAATATTTTAAAGATTTACATAACTAGAAAAATGTATATTCATTGTAGAAATTTCAGAGACTTTTTAATATTTTAATATTTACATGACCTTTTGAGGTCTAGAAATCACACTTTTAAAATTCCCTCATTTATCCAGGTTTTCCAAGACTGTGAAAACCCAGAGCCTACATCTTTATATTTAACTGTTTGACCTTTTTTAAAAACACATTTTGTCTTATTTTAAATTATTTGACTGCCCCAGTAGTCACCATTCACTTTCATTGTGTAGAAAAGAATATCATTAACGTACTGTCTAGCATTTCTTTTTATGATCAACTGAAGAAAGAAAATCATTTGGGTTTGGAACGACATGAGAGTAAATGATGACAGAATTCTATTTTTGGTTGAATGATCCTTTTAATAAAGGAGAAAAGAAAGATTTTAAGGAAATGAAAGACTGGCCTGATTCAGAAAGGACTAAATGTAGAACAGACAGCAAGGAGGAACTAATTTGCTGGCACCTAAACAAAGCCTATATGAGAACATTGACAGAACAAACGATCAACACTCGACCTTTCAAGACGCCCAGGGCAACACAATCCCTGTGCATCCTCTCACTCTCCTAATGAAGCCAGTTAACGTTAGCCTGGCGCTCGACAGAATGTGCTGAAGTTTGAACTGCAATCATTGCTCCAGTGCATGAGAATTCTCCTGAAAAGCATTGATTTTAAGCTATGTTGTGTACAGTATGTAATGCGCATAAATATAGACTGTGACAAGCTCAGCAGAAAATAACCCCCACTCTGTATGGAAACATTTTAGCTCCTATGTCTCAATGTCAGTGAATTTTGCCTGAAGGAATTAGAATTTCTCCAAAGTACATAATCCGCTGTAATTTTCCCTGTTAACAGATTGTAGAGGTGGAAAACACAAGCGCTGCCAGGGATTACAATTTTCTTTGTGGCATCTAAATATTAATAATTCTGTTTTAAGGCACCGTTTTGAGTGGCACCTTCATGTATACGACATTCTCCCCAGCTATATTTACTCAGCTGGGTTTGGGATCAGTTATTTTGTCTCACGACAGCAGCGCTCTGCGGAAGAAATGTAGAGCCACAACGTCCCATGTGGCACCTACGATACGCTGATATTTGAGAAGCTAATAAATTTAAGGGAGTTTTTATTCATTTATTTATTCATTCTTTCTTCGCTCAGACATATTTAACACAAACATAACTATTGAAGGAAGGGGGAGAGGGAAAAGAGGAAATCAAATCCATTTCACAATTAATTATTTTCCAGTTATTGTTCTTCACATAATAATAATAAAGTCGCAAGCTAATAATGAAGGAAAGCATTGCTTATCTTAATAACATACTGTGGGTATCATGGATATGTATAGATAACAGTGCCAAATGTAAACATGAGCTAATTGTACATTATGTACGTCCTCATGAAACCCTAATTATATGTTTATATCATTGAGGCACAAGTGCACCGTCAACACCAAAACACTCTCTCTGCTGCACAATGTGATGCATTGTTCAGAGTTAATTGTAATGGGTTTTTCTGCTGTGGACTGTCATGGGAAATGGTTTTTTGAAATTAGTGTAGTGTCAAGTTGTATATCATTTTAAAACTGCTTTCAATCTATATGTCTTACTGCTCCAAATGAGAACATTATGTTTGCAGCTCTTAGACAGCAAGTACATCATTATAATAGTAGTGATGACGTAAATTGCACATTTTATTAAAGCAATGGGCTGTCGTTACCTTTAAATCCCTATACGTAATGCAATCGTTCATATGCATAATTAACAGTGCACAAAAAAAGCGGTCTGTGTCATAAACAGACACCACAAATGATATGTATTCTTCTTTCAAAATCCATTCCAGCGCATTGCTACTGCAGTGCTCAGCATGGCTACTGCAATGCTGCTTTTCATCCTGGACATTACCAATCCATAACAGCGGTTACGCAAGAACGAACAGAAACAGAATTCTGATTAGTTCTTACGTCTTCCCAGCCACTCCCAGGTGTGTAGGAGATGACATCCAGAAAGGGATTGGCCAGGTAGCCCTCGTAATTGAACGAATAGTCCCGCCCACCAAGTGTGATGTTACTGAAATACCTGCAAAGCAGAGAGAACAGAGCAGAAACAGTCTGTTGAGATGGAAGAGACCCAGATAGAATTAGTATAAAAGACTCCGAGGACATGTCAAAGAGGAAATCTTGCACAGAGCCCTTCACAAACATCCTAATTAGGTCAGATTGCAAGACTGCGGTGAAGGTAACCATTTTTTTCCTTCAGCAATGGAATCAAAGGAGGCAATCACTCTATTTCGGGCACTTAATCTAAACCAGTAAAATACCCAGAACAGTGCCTAAATGTGACTGCTTCAAATGAATGTTTTTTATCTTAAATCCAATATGCTTTTGGCAAAATGACTGCACATTTAAAAATCTGACTGGGTGAACAAGTTTGAAGGAGTAAAGTTTGCTCTGTTCTTATGAGCCTTATGTGGATATTCCTCACAAAGTACCTACAACTCTGTGATAAATACATGCAAAACCATTATGTGGAAGCCTATTTAGCAAACCGTAATTACATCAGCAAAGCTAAACAGGTGAGTCTCTTTTTACCATCAATGTTCTTCTGATGTGTAATGAGTGTGAGTCACACTGATGTGTTACGTTGAGAGTTTCTGCTCAGTGAGTCCATGTAATTTCTCCCTACAATGTGTAAAATATGCTGTTAAAGGTGGTTAACACATTTTTTTAAAGTTCAGTCTGTTCAGATGTTCTAGTTTCATCACTGGCAGCCAGTGGTTTTCTCGTCAAATTTATTGATGAAGCTGTTCGTTAATTAAGCTTGTTTAAATTTATTTTACAAACGATAACAACGATGACAGAAAATGCGGTGATGATAATTACATATTTTAATTAAAACATACTGCTGATGAACATATGATGAGACAAAAATAAAGCTGACTGTTTCAAAGAATCTGATTATAGTCAATAATGACATGGATATAAATTGTTTGAGTATTTTGTAAAATTTTGCACTTTCTTTCGTCTACTAAAATGGAATGCCATTTTTGTCTAATTCAACAAAAATTAAAAAATGACAAAATACTAACTAAATTAAAAGGATGATTTTGTCAAAAAGTAATTTTTCAACACCTAATTTTTCAACGCAGAAGTAAGCTGTTTCCTGTGAATTTGCGAGATTTCCAATTGATTAGCAACTACAGGTACATAACTAAGAATAACAAAGTGCAATAAATTAAAAACTATTTTGCAATAAAACCAGTGTTTCTGATTACGATAATACTTTAAAATAACATGATAACAAATACCAGTTTGCAACATCAAGCAGCATAATGGACTAGATTACTAAACATAACTAGAACTAGCTGATAATGGAAGTTAAAAATGGCCCCACCTGCTCTTGTGTTAAAAATACGGTGGATAATAATAAATGAAACTGGCACATGCTTGTTGATTATAATTATAAGCTCTTCTAGCTTTTCTGAATTGCTTGCTTTCAGGGTAGACACAGCATCAAGCACACTGCTATTGTTTATCCCCTCCCACCCATGTTGTCTTCTTCAATTCAGGGGCATGTTGAACGCCTCCCCCTACAGTCCCTGTGGTGGGGGAGTAAAGGACGTTCATGCCCCAAAGGTGCAGCACTTTCACTCTCATTAAAGTGTATCATTACAGATAAATAGACTTACTATAAATGCAACAAAGCAGAAAAGTTGAAGGTTAATGCCAAATGAGATGAGCTTTAAACACAGTTCTCAGGGTGAACATAAATAGAGGGATTTTTAAAGATATTCAGGATCAGCATAATAACACTTTTAAACTACGCTGAAAGCAGCATTTATTTGCATGTGCTGGATTAGCACTTGATTCACTAAATGAATTACGCAGGCAATATCACGAATACACAACCTTTGAACCCGTACAGCATAGTCCCAGCAGACATCCAGACACCTAAATAATATCTTAAAAAAGCAGAAAGTGCACTTTACTTCATGTGAATCTGGATAAATGCCCCGTTATAACACTCCTCTCCATCATTTGATAATAATCAGCTGATTTACTGCTGTCATGATTACTAGAAAGTGCACAAACATCCCTTTTGTATAAAAATTAATTTGTCACCTGCTTAAATTTTATTGTGAATAAAGAGCGATACACAGTACAATGAGCCTAATTTACATAGAAATAGGGCATGTTTGTGTGGAAATGAATGATAATTACTTAATTTAAATACTCTGATTGCACCTGTTAAAAACTAGTTGGCGAGTGGTTACTGAATGCGACAGTATTTAATGTCATTTGATCAATTTAATGCATCCTTTTGAATATAAGTATTAATTTCTTGAAAAATAATCTTTACTGAACTCAAACTTTTTAAAAGTAGTGTATTTATTGAAAAAATTTAATTAATCAATTATGTTACAGCCTTCTTATGCTGCCCAATGAAATCTCATTTGATAAAATCAAATCTCACCCTATCTCACCCTCATGTCCAAGCAAATATTCAGTTTCACTTAATACAGTACATTGCATTAGTCAAATGCCTAATGAAAGCTTTTTTATGTTCATGGTCACTATAATATAGAAGAAAGTGTTACGCTGCTTGGTGTGAGCATGTTGTATCTCTCTGTGCAAAACATACAAGTCACATCTTGTATCGGTGGAAAGAACTTACTTCATTCTACCGCGAATCCTCTGTGTTCTGTTGCCATCTGTCTGGCAGTTAGTGACAAAGTGCGGCCCTCCAGTGGCTCCATAGTCTTTACGCAATGCGACAGCTCCATGGGTAAGGATGGACACCCCACGGGCGATACGTCTGCGGGGTTCGTCCCTCCAGCCCTGCGGTCTGACTGCAAACAGTCGAGTGGGAAGTCCGGTCAGCCCCAGCTCGGACAGAGCCGGACCCACTGCGAACCATATGTGAGAGGCGCTGGCCTGACCAGCTGCCCAAGCAGCATGGAACACCTGTTCTGCTTCCTCTTGAGAGCAGTACAACAACCGCACCTAGAGTGGGAGTGGGGGCAAAGAGGACAGAGGCGACCAAGATAAAAACCAGAGAGCAGGAGCAAGAGAGGAAACAAAAGAGAGTGCAAACAAGAACACAGAGGTCAAAAGGGAGAAAGAGACCATGAGCAGAATTTTTAGGAAATCAAAAAACTATCGTGAAAATAAGTCACATCTTTGCAATGTACTTGTGGAACCTGAAAAATGTCTTTCTTGAAAAAAAAAAATTCTTATAATGAGTATTTCCATTTTACAAAACAGAGCCTAACAGTCGTAATTTCAAAAGAGCGCTTAAAATGTCGCTGTCATCATTAAACTTCAGATATTTCATAGAGCATTCGTGTCAATTAAACAGAGCACAACAGAAAGGGAGTGCAATCACTTGGATCAGTGAATTTGGATTAAAACTTGAAATCCTATATGCCCTGTAATTAATGATATATGAAAGCAAACATTGAAGGGATTACTGAAAAATTAAGGTTTCATTACAGGAATTAATAAACTGATTACTGCAGATTTATGTTCTACAGTATGTACCATGTTCACTGCTCCTGCAGTCATACATTCTACTGTACCTCTCACCAGTTAAAACTGTTATTTCAATGCTATTTATTCTGTCGCATTTAAAGTGTAGTGTTTTTTTATCACTTTTTTCACCACTTTGTATAGCACAGAATATGGCTTACTTCAATGTGCACACTGTTTAAAGAACAATATTGGTTAAGATAGCTGATTAATCAATCAAAGAACTAACCAACAATTAATTGAATATCAAAACAGTTATTAGTTGCAGCCCTGATGTATTACGATTTATTCCAGCCAAACAGTAACAGACAGAAATTATTTTACAGGAGAGGAGCATTACTCCTTTGGAGTAATGGTGCTGGGACATGCCTTAATGAAAAAAGACGGCTACAGGATGGATGGACAGCGCCGGAGCGCCGGAACAAGGGGAGGCAACGCCGGACCCTAGCCCCTTCTGGGCGGGAGCCTGCCCGCGGCAGGCCGGCCCGGCACAGGCCGGCAGGCACGGAAGACGAAGACGGCGGCCGAACAAGGACCGCCGAACGCGCACCAGGGAGGGAGAGGGGGGAAGGAATGGAAGAACGGAAACATTAACAAGCAGCAAGGACCTGCAGCGATCGCGGACATAACAACGATTTAACCCTTTACAATGCCCTTCGACGGAAACCACGCGCGGGGGCGGGGAGAGAAAAACACCCACAGCCGCGCCAGATAGAAACTGTAAAGAGGAACGAGACAGTGAGACAACGAGGGCTCGAGCACTGGAAAAACCACCAACACAAGCCAACAACGACCCCGATGACTAGAATAAAAATGGATAGCAAAAGAACCCCACCCTCCCTACTCTAAAAACTAACCAGCACTGAACGGACAGACTAAGTGATGACATGATGTCTTTCTGGATGTGGTGTGTGTGTACTGTAGAGTATACAGTATACTTATGTCAGCGGTGGCGAACTCGGCATGGAGAGCCGCAGTCCTGCAGAGTTCAGTTCTAACCCTAATTAAAACTCACCTGCTTGTAGCTTCCTAATAACCGTTCAGACTTTGATTAGCTTGTTCAGGTGTGTTTAACTGGGGTTGGAGCCGAACTCTGCAGGGCTGCGGCCGACAGGACCGACGTTCGCCACCCCTGCTATATGTGTATAAAGTAGGGGTGGGCTGTACATCGAAAATCTTGGTATGAGAAATACCGTAATAATGGTAATATGTATATCACATTATAAAATAGTATAGTTTTGGTCCTGGCTTTTTGATTGGTCAACACCGCATCCCAGTCGTGCTAAAATACACAAAATAGGTGAAACACACCAGTTTATCACTGCACAGCTCCTATAGCAGACATTTGTGTTGCATAGCAATATGGTCGGGACTATATCTTTTAGCAGAAGAATGCCACTTGCTTGTAGCAATAAACATTGTGATGCATTGTGAATCTAGTCACAGCTAAAGGGCTTGCAAGCCGAGGCGCAGGATACTTACTCTTGAACCCAAAATTGCTCCTATGAGAGTTATTTTTAGGAATGCACCAATTTTAATATTCTAGCTGATAATGATAAGCCAATAAGTATTTGATGTTATAGCTGATAACCAATAAATACAGTAGCTGATATTAAAATCCTACATTATTTTTCCTAATATATAATAATAAATAAAACATAAAAAACTCAAATCAATTTATTTAAAATTAAATGTAGGCCATCACAACATTAATATTTAAATAAATAAAAAACTTACAATTAATAAAGATTAAGATTGGGTTTTACCTATTAACTCAGTGTACGAGGAGATAGTAAAATATAACCTAAATGTGGGAAAACAGGAGAAATTAGCATGAAAAATAAATAACTAATATAGGTGAATATATATTCAAAATAACGATTGATAACAACCTATTTAATTCAAATTAATTAAAAAAAACGTTTTTCATTACAATTATAATACAATTATTATATTAAATGTATTGTAGGTTATTTAAAATGACTGTTTAAATATCAACTGTAAGTGTTCATCAGATAATAAAGATAATCTAAATATAAAATTAGAAATTAGAATGCAGAATAAAAATTTCAAATTAGGTCAATATCTATCCAATATCAACAATATTCATAACATTACAACAATATGATAACAATACATTGAAGATATTTAAAAAGTCCATTTTAACTGATAACCCAAATGGTATTGTGCATTCATATAATTTTTACTGTATATTTTATATCAAGATCTTGACATGACCCCAAACCCAAAGATAAGATCATTCTTAAGAAATGAATGATAAGTCTGGCATCAGTACAACTGAGTTGAAAACAATCACCAATACTCGCTGAAATATCAAAACTAAATTGCTCCCATTACAATCAACAAAGTTGTCTACACTGAAAACAACTCTGCAACACAGTGTGTAGACTATAACTTTTTGCTTAGTGTTTTATTTATTTAAAATCATACAGCTGATACACTGCAGTACTATAAACGGTATAGCAATATCTACCAACTGTCATACTGGCCAGCATAGTCTAAGAATACATTTGCACTTTATATATTCTACTATGCAACTTTCTGTGTGTTTATACATGCATGCTTTATGTATGTGTGCAATATTTATTTCAGAGTGAGTGTGTGTAATTGAGCAGAAGCACTGCAGACTGAATCTAATGCATACGGCATTGGGCTACACCGCCACAGGCTCCATGTTATATTAACACTGACATCAGTGTACTGGGACCCACAAGGCACAATAACACCCTCTAACACACATACACAGAACAATAACAGCCTGGAGCCAGGGGGAGACAGAGGACAACCTGCGACACACATACACACATACACACACACACATTACACAAATATAGGTAGAGATGGGAAAGGGAATGGGAATGAGAGAGGAATGAAGAAAGGACAGTGAGAGGTCAGAGAAAGATGGTGGCAAAAACAACCGAAAGAAAAAGTAAAAGAAATGGTTAAGGACAGGAAGGGATGTCCGGTGGAGGGAGGAAGAGTAAACGAATGATTAAATGAGATAGTAAGCGAATAAGTGAGACAGAAATGCAATGACCTTCCCTCTCTACCTGTGCTTCATTCTCTTTCAGTAGCCGTCGTGTGCGTGCTCCTCCCGGATCATCAGTTAAATTCAACATCACTATGCTCTTCTTCTCCCAGCCGATGAATGACCCGTCGGTCAAACCTTCCACTACTGACAGGAAGTCCTGGTAGCCATGGTGACGTGTGGACACCACCGAGAAGGCCGTCCAATCGTACTCCTCCAGCACCTCAAAGATCACCTCCAACTGGAGTGCGGTGGAAGAGCTGAACTGCAGGAAGATTGAGCCGGTCTCCTGCAGAGTAATTGAGATGGTAAACGACTACATTTCCCAAGACTAAAGACAGCTGATTCATTCCTTGCATAAGGCATCATGGGAACTACATTTCTTCTGAACTGTTTCTAATGTGACATTCTCTAATCATAACAGTAGACAGAGCTTGTCCTCTGCAGTGCAATTAAGGGTAAAACTAACTACGTTTCCTGTGATTGAAGACTATATCTAATAATAGAAATTAAATTTCTTATAAAGAGTTACCGAGATATACAGTCGCTGTAGGAACAGGAGGGAGGTACTTTAGTGACTGTGATCGTTACTGCAGTATGTCACACAGCTTAAAATTGAATTTGCAATGGCGTTGAGTGTACGCGTGGGTCCGAGAGTGTGTAGGATTCATCGACAGGATTCAATATCATGTCTCTAGAGTAAATAATATAATGATAAACAAAACATTTGTGAATGAAAATGTCTTTTTACTTTTTTTGTTTTCATACTGTGCTAGGGAGAACATGTCGAGACGAGCAACTGAAATTGCAAAACACAGACCGAAGCACTTCAGTGAACACAAGAGGGAAAAAAAGAGCAGACCATATGGCCTGCAGCGGTAATGCATGACCCTTGCCCTTGCTATTTATACAAATGGATGTTAGTAATGCCATCCCTTCCTACAGTTATCGGTGTGTGCCCCGATCAGGCCCCGACAGACCAGCCCAAACCAAACCACCCCCACAAGGGCCGCCCCTATCTCTGTCCGTTTAACGGTCCTCCTCAGGTGGTACCATTAACAAACAATGCCCTTATAGCACTGCAGCAAGCCAAACACTATCTAGCAAGTGTTTGAGCTCATTAACACCAAAAGCTTGCAGAGAGAGATGTTTGTGAGGAATTTCCACAGTCCAAAGAAACTCCAATATTGTTTTTTTTTTCCCTTTCAGAAACAACAACACTGTCAAATAATTCAGTGCCGCTAAAGTGCGTCTGAGACTGTTCAGACAGGTCTAAGAAATCATCAGTGGCCTAGTTTTATTGTCCTATTAAATGGCATAGACTGTACAGTTAATCAGGAAAACACACTATTCATTTCAAGACAACTATATTTCAGAATCAAAATCAATCGCACTGGCTGGGTACAATCGCTTTTAAGAGGAATTTGACTTTGCATTTGTTGACACTAGCTTAAACCTCACAGGGTTACAGGAAATGCTTCAAACAGGACAGGTTTCTGTCTGTAGACTTTTGGTTCTGTATTTAAAATCATTCAGTTAGTTTGCACCAGTCTATATCAGGATATTTCCACTGTGAAAAGATAGATCAACTCAAGATTATAGATTTATTCGCCACTGACCAAAAACACAATTAAAGTTGCTTTCTAACTTTGACAATGCCACCAGTTAGAGAAAAAAACAGACAAAAACCACTCGAAGAGAAGGTAGCGGTCAAATCTCTCAAAAGTATCCATTGTTCTCACACAGAACTCAAAAGACAGCTAAGGGAAAACATATTGCCAAAAAACTACAAAAACCGAAATTGCGTGGATTTCTTATTGACCTCACTTAGGACTTCGTTTTTTATGGAACCCTTTTTTTCTACACAGCGTCGAGTGAATGTGACCAGAACCTAAAACTTCTCAAACCCTCCATGACACTGTGGCCCCTGCCAGCCTGCTCCCTACACACAAACACCAGCCAACGCATGGGGAAAGGAGCCAGAGTTGGGCCCGACCCCAAAACCTCCGCATGGCGGCCGAGGGGCACCCCAGACGGCCCAGGGGCAGGAGGCGCTCTCCCACATTTCTCACCCAAGGTCCATGAAGGCGGCAATGGCTGCCAGATTCCCCATCTCGAAAGCCGACAGCCGGATCTGCACAAGGCTGCTGTCATTCCCCTGTCGGTACCCATTCCCCATTCCTATCCCTTGAGGCACCTGACAAATCCTCCTGCTTACAAAGGGATTCTTGTGTCCCAACCACACACTTCCGTCACACTCAACCAAAAAGTAGGTACTTGAGGCTAAAATCTAAATTAACCCCACAAATTCAATTTACTGTGCTAGACCATCTTAAATCGGAACAGACAACTGCGAGCAAGCATTCCGGTGGGCTCCCCCAATGGGTGTGCGACCCCCTTACACCCACACGCTGCAAAAAAGAAAAAGTACACGTCCGACAAGCCCCGGGTAATGGGAAACCAAACAGAACAAACGCACAGATGCACACTAGCCTAAGCCCCAGCTATCCAACATGCATGCAAACGATTGCGCCCACACCGCCCAACAACCCACAAATGGCTAAACTGCAAGCCGTGCGTGCACTTAAGATGCACACCAAACAGCCGAGTAACAGCTTCACATAACGACTCTCGGGCCAGAAGAAGCAAGAGATGAAGGGAGCCAAGAGAGCATAACTCTGGACCACGCCACAAAACCTTTACCAGGGCACACCAATAGACAAGAGAAGAGTGTGCCAACACGAACTGTGACCCTGGCCCTACACAGAGGCGACAACAAACACGAGAGGGACCACGAACAGCTGCGGCAAGCAACGCCGGCCCACCACCCAGACAGGAGCACACTCTAAGTTCACAATCAACATACTCCACCCCACCTTCTTGCATACCTTTCACCCCACCCCTTGCCAGAGATCAAACGCCATACCCCCCCCACAAACACTGGCGGACACAAAATGCCACTGGGCTTTTATTCACGCCCCCGGAACGATGCCCAATGGCACGCAAACCCACAGAGCAGAGTAAATATCGCATTTCGACCAATCGAGGAGCTTAGCAAACAGCACCCTGCTGCAGTGAAGCTTGTGTGTGCTCCAACAGTTCCTAATCTTGTCTTGTGCGGGCCCACCCTGACCCCACCCACACAACACATACTTACAGGAAAACTCTTTGCACCAACAAAGGATCCCAAACAAAAACCCCCTCCGCCCCTTCATGTTTTTAATTTACATTTCAATTCAATGTAATAATGGCATAATGGCAACAGGTTTGTATGAGGGATTTTTTGCATTTATTAAATAGGTCAATGACCAAAAAAAAAGTGCCCTTGATAAAGAAAAGGAAAAATATTCTTTATTATAAATCTACTTTAAACACAAGTTCTTAGAAATGTACTCTTTGTATTCATGTTAGTTTAAATGGTTTGTGGAAAAAAAACTAATGATGTAACCACAATCGACTATTGCATTGTCAGTTGGGGTTGGTTCAGTGCCGTGCTCAAGGTCTCACCTAAGTCGTGGTTATTGAAGGTGGGAAGAGAGCACTGGTATCAACCCCCAACCGATAATTCCGTCAGGACTTGAGAATCGAACCCACAACCTTCAGGTTAAAAGTCCGGCTTTCTAACCATTAGGCCACGACTGCCCCCCATGGCCAAACAACATGGCCAATTATTCAGGAGTCCTCCATGACACTCTGCAATTCCTAAGTATTTTATGGTTTGGTGAACTGGGGGAAAATTTCATATGAATTTTGTAAGATACCATTTGCATGTGTTGTGTGATCAACTTACATCCCAATGAGGGTTAGATTTAGGGGTGAGATTGGAGGTGAAACTTCATATTTTGTTTCAAAAAGTCTTACGTTTAGTAAGAATCAAATCATGCACATTCATATGAGATCAGCAACTCTTTAAATGGTTACAGTCCTTTTTTTTCTTGCATGTTAGTCACACCGCAAAAGTTTTCAAATTTAGAAAGCAGCTTCTTTCTGAAAAATAATAATAAAAGATTATGCCAAACTATTTCAATAATTAAATTTTTTTATGAAATTTGATATTTAAATTTTTTTTCCATTATGATATCAGGAATCTTGTATCACCCTGATATTTTTTTATATTTTAAAAAGCTATCAACATTTTCTTTAGTTTAGAAAATAAAAGTTCATAACAGAGGAGTTGTATTCCAATTCATTGTATGAATGAATTACTGTATTTTAATGTATTGGTAATGAACAGGCTACATTTTAAGATCTGCACAAAAAAATAAGCGTCACGTCATTGACCTAAATATCATTATTTTAGAACAAAACCACAGCATCTACGAAAGGCACCCACTAACATAGCTTCTAAGGTGTGTGTGTGTGTGTGTGTGTGTTAATAAAAACAAGTCAAGGGTCAAGGAATGGATGGTGCTTACTGTAAGGTGAATGAATAATTAAAAAAAATTAAATATAAACACCCACATAAATTCGTCATACCCACATGACCGAACACACACACACCAATAAAATGATTGTTTTTAAGAGTAAGAGGTTATGCAGCTGATATGCAAGAAAGTGCCTCCATGCTCTTTTACGCTCTTTTCTTTCTCAGTTACACACACACACACACACACACGCAATACAAGCAAATCATTTTCAATTTACTTTTGTAGCAGCCTCCTCCTGGCTGCATGACTTCAGGTGCTAATGCAATTGCTTGCAATCACCAGGCACCAGGAATCTCTGACATAATATTCCCTCTCTCCCAATTCTGTCACCGCTTTCTGGGTTTATTCTCTTTTTGTTGCATTCTCTTTCTCCCTCTGTTTTATTTATCTGTCTCTAAGCCTGTTGGTCTGTTGACCCTGACGAGTCCTTCAGATGAATGGAAGAAAGAATTAAGAGGCCAAAGAAGAAGCAATGAGCAGAATATGGGAGGGATAGAGACAGAAAGAGAGAAAGGGGGAGACAGACAGACATTGGAATTCTGTTTGGCTGGAAGAGGTAAATATAGTCTGAATGACTAAGATGAGGACAGAGATAGGGAGGAGGGAGAATGGAGGGAGTGGAGAGTAAGAAAGAGGGATGAAATATGGAGGAATAGAGGGAAAGAGAGAAATATTGATTACTGGGGTGTGTGTACGTGTTTGGCCTGAACAAACATGCTGGCAATCCTCCAGTTTTGACAGACAAGGGATAGTATGAGAGTGTGTGCGTGTGTGTGTTGTGTGTTATGTGAAAGGTTGGTGGAAGAAGGGGGGTTGGGGAGTTGGAATGCACAAAAGAGCATCCGAGCACATTCCACAACAGCATATTACTGTTTTTGAGTCCCATCAAATTAACCTGGTGCAATCATAGCCTGGGCTTGTCATTTGGGAACCCACTGTGCTAATGTTGTGCAAAAGCAGCAATTTACTGCTGCTTCCACAGGTTGCATTGTACAGTAGGAGACGTGGGAAGTGCACACGCAGACCTGAATTCATCAAAGAGAGCCAAAAACACTCAACAATATATCATCCACAAAGGAAAGGACTCGTGCTTCGCTGTTGCTTACAGACCCCCAGGCGATTCTAAAATACTACAGAGTACATTACTATAACGGCTCTCTATAAATCTACATAAATCTCTAGTGTCCCTGACTGGTTTATTAAATATGCGGCGAACACTTTCTTTTCAGAGAGATTCAGATATGTTCAGTTCAGTTTATTTACAATGAAATAATTACAAGCTCATGATGTAAAGCATAACATGTATATTTAAACAATTTCCAGATTCATAAGGCAGCACAAGGTCATTTGTATTTTTTTATTACAAAAAACCTGCACTTTATGTATAGGGGAACAATAACATATTATATTTTATATGATTAGATATACTAGACAAATACTGGTAAAATTTCCAAATATAAATGAAGGCATATTTACAGTCTTAATTTAAGTACGTTTTGAGACTGAAAATCTCGATATTCATTCTAGCGCTTCTTACCTCGCTCACTGGCGACGTTCGATTCATGAAAGAATCAGTATTTTAAGAGAGATCTTTTTAATGAACTGTTGATCCATTTCACAAAAACGGTCTGAATAATTTGTTCATGAATCATGCTTGTTTGGTTGCCTAGTTAAATTCACTGAAACAATGATCCCCTTTGCAGCAGTTAACAGCTTACTACAGGAGAGGAAGACATTCATAAAAATATATAAAAATTAAATGAATATATAAATAAACCCCCTTTTGTGTTCAACAGAAGAAACAAAGTCATACAGCTTGGAATGACATGTGGTTGTGTAAATAATGACAATTCTCATTTCATTTTTGGGTGAACTATTTCTATAATACAAACATGCTCTTATGCACTTCTTTACATCCATTCCAAAGTAGATGGCCTTGAGCATGTTTACATGCCGGTCCTAAACCCAATTATGAATAATAATTATTGTAAGCTGACATGCATGTAGTCATGTAACCTAATGATTTGTGCAGCATTATTAGTTTACAAATTGTCCTAGTTTGTTTTTCCATTTTAATGACCGTGACAACAGATTTAAGGTCTATTTCCCCAAAATTACAACTTCTGCATCATTTTTTTACTGACCCTCTGTCATCCACACATAAAAACCTTTGTTATCTTTCAAACCAAATTAAGATATTTTCTAATGAAAAACCTGAGATGTTTAATCCGGTAACCAAACCTTATAAGATCCTAAGGGCCATAACGCCGCTAAATCACACATATGAAATTGAATAAGTTTTAACTCAAAACTGGTGGAAGAGATACGATCACTTTATATGATTAACGTTTTTTAATTTATGGGTTATCACAATTCCAATGATCATCACACATACATAGAGCATATCTCTTCACTAGACTTAGATTAAACCACTGAAATCATTTGTATTAATTTTACGACGACTTTATGACCTTTTTGGATCTTCTAAGTGTTGGTTACCTGGATTTTTCAATTAAGGGACCAGAAACCTCTCAGTTTTCATAAAAAAAATCTTAATTTGGTTTTTCAAGATGAATGAAAAACTGGAACGACATGAGGGTGAGTGATTGATGACGACTTAAATTGTTGGGTGAACTATTGCTTTAAGGTGCAATACAGCCACCTACTCTGTTGGAGTATCAACCTGGATATAGCATAAACATAATATCAATATATATATATTTTTTTTAAATATCACGTTTATGTAGCTTATATCGGTATATTCCAACAGTATAAGCAACTTGCCAACAGTTCCCTGCCCCTCACTTCCTGAAGAAACAAACAAACCCAACTAATGGACAACAGAATGCACCAGACGAGAGATGGACTACATTCACACATGCTGGATGGAGGCCTTATGCACTGACAGCTCGTGATCATTATGGCTGAGCTCATGGCTGCATTCCCTGCACTGCACCGGCAGCGAGAGTGCTCCCCTTTACAGCACGGCTGTAAACACAGCTCGTAAAATGCTTCGCATGCACCGTGATGACCAACGCTATCGAAAGCACTTTAGCTGACAAACGATCACGTCATCCATCATCTTTTCACACAGGCGCAGGTCACAACAATAAAGCCCACACTGCACTGCACAAAACATTACTACACTATTTAGATACCTTGAGTTTGTTAATAGCGCTTAACAGAGATGCTGTATCACCATAAAGCAGTGAGTCTAATCTAGTTCACCTCTAAGATCTCTACTTCAAGAGTGCAGTTCAAAGTAATCTTTTCCACAAGACAATAGCTGCCTTATCTTCCTCCTTTACCAGATTTTCACCTTCAATCTCAGCAGGCTAAGAGAAAACAAGCTGTATCCCCTAATTTTCTCATCAGCATTAAACAACATGCAGGCTATTATGCCTTGACAAAATTAAGCAAATCAAACGTTTCCATTCTGTAGGGTGTTTGTACAACACATCTAGTGGAAAACATGGATGGAATCGCAGATTCTAATCATAAACAAATTACTGTATCATGTGTAGGGTTGCAAAAAGTTGGAAAATTTCCAGTTAATTTCAGAAACATTCCAGAAATTTTGGAAACTTTCCAGGATTTTTTTTGGAATATTCCAGGGATTTTCGGGAAGTTTTTTTCTGGAAATTTACCGGACATTTTCCACCCCTTTGCAACCCTAATAATGTGGAATGTCACATAATTTGGCAAATTTTAGATGAATTAATTAAAAGTAGATCTATACACATAAATCAAATTGTGATATGGACTATTGTCCACAAATATTAAACCCGCAAAAAGGAGTTTTAATATGAAGTCTGTGTGTTTTGCGAGTCTCTATGTGAATGAATGGTGACAACAGTTTTTAGCATCTGCCATCTCACTGCATTAGGACATGTTCACTTCATAAGCATTTTACACTTTAATTTGAGAAAAACTATCATCTTCATATACAAAAGAAACTCAAACTCAAAATAAAAGTTTAACTTGTTAAAAGGTTTAACTTGAAGAAATTGTTACAAAATATATTACTGTCGTACAGTAGAATGCACATCTAATGTAAAACCAACACTAATACAATAATAATTAAAACTTTCTTTTTAAGGAATAATCGCAATAATATATTATTAAGCTGTTTTCATGAATTTAGTTGATTAAACATGCCTTTTGTTTATTAAAATTTAATTAAACCATTAAAATCCAGAAAATTTTAAAAAGAAAACACACAATTTGGAAAAAATATAAAAATGCAATCTGAGAAAAAATAAAACATATTTCTTAGGGCACTAAAATGACTTTTTGTTAAATGTTGGGTGATTTAAGTCTCGTCAATTGAAACATTCAAGCAAAGAATAAGCGCTTGAGAACTCATGCATGCTGTTTGAAGATGTGTGCGCGCACTCATCCATAGCCAGGGCAGAATTATCCAATGGGCATTATGAGAATTGGACCAGGGCCCAATTTTTTCGTAGTGTCTTTACACTAAGTTCAAATAGCGTGCTTGTTGGCAAACGCTATTTATACTAGCTCTGTCCACCAATGTCTGGTTGGGACACTCAAGATTTTAAAAAGATGCAATCAATTCAATGTCTTCAATGGTGTAGGCAGTAGCACCTAAAGCCTGGCTCAACCTATAACTTGTTGCACTAGTTTTTTTCCCCCTTTTGTTAATCTGTTAATTATATTATAGACTATTATATATTTTGTGTGATCCTATATACTTTATTCCTTTTATAGACTTAATTTCAGTTCTTTCACAGAAGCGCAGCAGTTGCATGATGCGACGATTGAATCCTCATGTTCTTGTTTACGCTGCTGCTATTCACGCATATAAAGAGCTTCATTTGACGGTCAGGAAAATAATGAACAAAATGCTGTCATTCTAGAATTCTCCACCATATTAACTACGCTGCGTGCAAGTTCAGGTAACTCAAAAACTTGCGCACACGAGCTGAGACCAGACGTGAGATTGGATCGTAGCCACCGCTCACGTCCATAAATTCCAAGTTTTGCGTTGAAACAACCGTACACCCAATTTTCTGTTGTACGTTCATTTCGTAAACGAGGCCCAGTGCCAGGGGCCTCTGAATTCTACATCCGGGTCCGTTGTCAGGGAATCGTGTGCGCAAATATGAGTGTCGGTCAAGACTTGCGTTTTAAACTGACAAAACTAACACAAGAAAATATGTCAACCCAATTTGGGGGGGGGGGGCCATCTTTGTGCGATTCTTGCAAACATTGGTGGCATGTCTTAAATCCTTAACAGAGGGATTGGTTTTAATTTATAATTGAAAATATGCAATGCTAATTAACATTTGTTTAACTTTTTAAATTCTGTTGCAGGAAAATTACTGTTAAAACATGAACTGAAAACACCTAAAAACACGTTATTTTATTTGACTCTTTGCCTCTATTGGATTTATTTGTGCTGTTGTGTGCCTTTAGTTTGCTATTGTTAGTATTTTCTTAATTTTTATTTTGGACATAGTCTTTTTTCCTGAAACCATTTAGTACATACCAAAACGAACGTGACACTAAAAACAGTGAACCGAATGAAGCTGTGCGCAAATCTCTACAATACACCCCTAGTACAAAAATATCCACCGTGGTAAATGTTTGAAGGGGTTTTTATGCGGTTTAAGGTTCAAAAAACAGGGTTATTTTCCACATATACTGTACAATATTGTTTCTCCTCTATGTCCCGCCTTTATGAAACAACGTGACAATTTTTACAAAGCTCATCGTTCGGAAAAAGCGAGGGGTACACTGATTGGCCAGCTATCCAGTGCGGTTGTGATTGGCCGAATTACCTCAAGCGTGTGACGGAAATATTAAGCCCCTTAACATACTGCGATGCCGTCTCCCAGCAGGACGAGACAAAACCAACAAAACCCATTACAAACGAGGCATTTGTGGCACCAAGGTGGGGACATGAATTACAGATTATAATGGGACTTATTACTGTCTTTTATGCGTGCGGCGTATCACGCGCGGTGTAAACATAAAACCATGTCTGCATATGTGATCGGAGAAATGACAAACAGCTAGCGCTACTCTACACTGCTCAAAAGTTTGAATTGTCAGTGGCAAATTCTTTAAATAGAAAAAAAGTACTTACAGGCTGTGAGTCATGAAGCGCCAGACTGTCCTTGCAAAGTTGGAACTGCCCAACTTTATAGAAAACAGCCTTTGTGCACAGGATGCATTGTAGGCTAACATTACTCGAGGTTCAGGAAAACAGTCCACCATAAAATGCGCTGCACACATCTGAATATTTGGGTTGAACTTAGGGCGGGGCGATTTTGCAAAAAATTTAAATCTCGATTTTTCTAGAATGTTTGACTGATTCTCGATTTTTAACTAGTCAACTTTAAAATGTAACTACAACATGATTCAAGATACTTTTTCTTTATTAACCCTCTAGTAAAAGAAAATTCTATTCCAAGTGCAGCAAACATGAAGTTGTCAACATGATGTAAACGTTAAAAAAATCACTTGTTAAATATCTTTGCAGAAAAGATGCATAAACTACAAGTACGTATTGTACAAACTTGTCTAATACATATTATGTGTATAATAATACAAGGAAAATGCTTTTAAAAAAAAAAATGACTGAAGGTATAACACCAGTAGACTATCGTTAACTATAAATGTTCTGTAAAAACAACAGCAGCTTTCAGCCTGTCACCATGATGCAAACATGAACTATTAGACATACAGTAGTAGTTCTTTACAGGTTTTTTATTAGATTGCGCTGTTTTTCCATTGTTTTTTCTGTGTAAACATGTATGTGTTTGACTGTTGCGCTCGCGTCTCTTGCAGTGTCTCATGCATGAAACGCCATTCTAAAAACACAGCGCTCAAGTTCAAAAAAGTTCACTCCCATCTTCTTGCATGTATTACCTATTCCACTGCCTGCGTCAAATCTTTGTCAACACAAAAGCGCATTCTGTGTGAATGGCGCTTAGCGTTATATTAATGGTCCTTCACAGAGCGCGTCACACATGAGCGGTTAATCCCGTGCGCCAACATGAGGTTGGATCGTTCTTTTCTCTTTACTGTTATTATTGGCATATTGTCAAAGTGTCTAATTTTAATGTTTGGTAATATTTCTATTCAAAATCACGATTCCTCGATTTCTAAAAAATAAAATCGTGGCAAAACAATAAATTCGAATTAATCGATAAAATCGGGAAAATCGCCCATCCCTAGTTGAATTGTTCTGGAACAGTGTTGTATATAAAAATTAACCACTGATTAGTGGTTGTGTCCTACAAGGCCAAACTAAGGAGTTTCGCTTTCACAACAAAACACAGCGTCACACACGGCTAGAGTGAGCGGAGGCCGGCTTGAAAACGGCGCGACTGGCGGGCTTGCGGCAACCACAAGTGACGACCTCGGGTGGACTCCGATTTCATCCATGGTGAAAGTGAATCCGCGAACCACAGCGCGAAGGCTTGATGTATTTCCTCAGCGACCAGCACAAATCAGCTCTAGGCATGACGAAGCGGATATCGTCCTCTTTTGGAAGGCCAAACAAAGTAGTTTCGCTTTCACAAGGAAACACACAGCGTCTTCACAACATGGCGGCGGCAACAACAAATTCTACAGCGAGAATAAAAGTTACGCCTTCTTTCTTTGAGTGAACATTTGGGCGGTGTTATGCAAATCTTCCCACATAGTGACGTAGACATGTGGGGGCGTGTTTAAACGAAGCGTTTTAGGAGGGCGTTGACAAGTCTTAACTTTTATAAAGAATATCACTTTGGATTTGAGACTTTAGTCTTTGCAACTTCAGGGATCTTATCTCGGCTATGAAAACGTTTAAAAACACTCCAAAAGAGAAAGGAAATTTTGAAATTGAATCATATGACCCTTATAAACATTTACATCCTCAGCAACTTGGTTGGTAAACTAAGTTAGGCCAGGCAAAGTTGCAAATCTATTGTAGGCTGATAAATAGAAGGTTGTCGGTTTGAATCCCACAAGGAGCAACTCATGAATTATCATAATTGCACCTTTGGGCAAGACACTTAATCTCAGGTTCTCCAGGGGGGGACGGTTCCCCTTTTAATAAGGTGTACGCTTTGTATAAAAACAGTGTCAGCTAAATGATAAAATAGCAAAAGTGCTAACCAGATTTTTTTCCCCCAAAAATAGCACCGTTAGGCCCCGACAGAGGTTTATGAGAAAGCGCACTCGCTTCACCTTTAAAACTTCACATTTCTGCAATACACTAA
This sequence comes from Sinocyclocheilus anophthalmus, assembly GCA_018155175.1. Taxonomy (NCBI): domain Eukaryota; kingdom Metazoa; phylum Chordata; class Actinopteri; order Cypriniformes; family Cyprinidae; genus Sinocyclocheilus; species Sinocyclocheilus anophthalmus. The sequence continues at coordinate 8,985 of JADLZN010005759.1, read as the reverse complement.
ATGCAGTTCTCATTTGGCTTTATTCCCACCTTTAGAAAAATCTTTCTTTCTAACACAGCACAATGCATATGTTTGAGAGAAGTAGATTAGCTCCAAAACCTAGTGAGCTGTCTTATAGGCACTTCTGTGTCCCCTACAAAGCATTTATCACATATGGTGTGTGCGAGACGTAAGTTGAGATTTCAATACAGGTGGTATGAGAGTGATGCAATATTCTCATAGAGCTGTTGACCTAGAGTATGACATACTGTACTCCATCTAAAACTATTTTAAACAGAACTTGCTAATTATTTCATAATTGTTATACATGCAGTTTTAATGACTTTTATAATTTAAAAGACTACATAAAATATTTGTACAGTACATTTAAAAATTTGTCACACCAGAGGAGCATTTGAAATGAACCAATGCAGGCAAAAAGGTTATTAAAAGCATAATAAAGCTAAATGAGAACATTATTTAAAAAAAATAAAAAATACTTTCTCATTAGAAAGAATACAAATTTTACTCTAAAATCCTGATATTGATAAATAAAAAGTAGGGATGCACCGATATGAAAATTTTGGCCGATACCGATAACCGATTATTCTTTATATTTGAAAGCCGATAACCGATATGTTGGCCGAAAAAAATCTATATCCAAATTGTTATATACTTTTTGAGAGCCTGATTAAAAAAAAAAAGGTCTCATCATTAAAAGCCACATCCCAAACACTTCAACATAAGCAGCCTAGTTTGAACCGTGTACGTTTTAAAAATATTTTACTCTCCCATTACCAAATTTAGTCATAAAAAGGTCTTAACAAATAAATAAAAATTAATGCAATAAATAATTGCAAACAAGTCATTGGACATTCTTACCCGTAGTAAAAGAATTCAAAATGAATGCGGCCAACAGATAAATAAAAAAGAATAGCTCTGCAAGGACATAAATTAAATGATTGTAATTACTAAACCATATGTGATGAAAAGAATAGAGAAAAATTACAAGTGGTTGTTGTTATTACTAATGTATCAAGGATTTTGAAAAAAGTAACAATGAATACAAATGTTTTAAAAATAGCCGAGTTGAGTGCGCGTGATGAAGCTGAACAGCTGAAGGAACTGGTAAACTGAAGCTTTTGCTTGGCAAGTATTTAAATCAAGGAAATGCTCCTGAGATTAAATCATAATTAACAACATAAACATTAAATATTACAAAATTAATATGTCAAAATGATGCAGGTTATTGCGTGGCTATCGTCAGACTGTTTTGTGATCCTGTGTGGAGGCTCTTCCATATCAACGGCTGAAACACAGCAACTAAGGCCCAAAAAGAATGCCAACACTAGTTATTTAGAATTTAATGTTTTCTCATTAGATGTATTACACAACATTACCACTCCTAGATTAATATGTTGTGCACTGCTGTTTGAGCTGCGTGCACTTAGCTAAAGATGATCACCGGTAAACTGAATGCGCTCTTTTAAAACTTAACCAAAAAGCATTCTATTTATATGAGAATAAATCAGAATACATCAAATTCAAAAACACAATATTCAACGTACCATTGCACAAAGGGATGACAACCGAACAGCGGCATCTGAAGTGGTCTCTGAAGGACATAATGATTATTATCGGCTTTAAGATATCGGCAAATTTTCTAATTCAGGACGATACCGATAAACAGAAAAAATGAGAGCATTTATCGGCCGTAACGATATGGTGGCCGAAAGTATCGTGCACCTAATAAAGTACACATTGGACCCTTATGTGTCAACTGTACCTAATTTGTGAATATATATACCATGTTTTATAGTTCCATGCTCTCTGCCATCTGAATATAATTTACTAGGCTCATACAGTGGATTATGGGACGTGCCTCTTCATATGCAATACAACTTTAGAATTTGGTCAAAAGTACTTCATCTACTATACAGTATTAACATAAAAAAGTGGGGAAAACACAGCATACCAAAAGAGTAGTATGTCTAAATAAAAAAGTATATAATACATTTTAAAAATTAAATAAATAAAAAGTAAGTAGACCTATTATTTCTGCCAAGTAGGCTATGTACTTGATGGACATTTTACAATCCCACGAGGCCACAGGATAGGAGTCATGAATGACAGATAAACAACGTCGTAGGTCACATGACAAAACCACGTATGTAGTATGTCTGGATTTCTTACATACTTCTCCACACTATTATATAGAACATACTTTTTCATGTTTGCACAGTAAGTTCTTCATCAAATGTAGTACCTACTCAGTATAAGTTTTTGGACACAGCATTTGTGTGTACGTTAACAAATGCATAGCTTTTACATTTGTACAGAATTCAATTCAAATAAATGCAATACAAACAGCTGAAAAATGAACAGCCAGCTGACACACGGACATTTCTTTTAGAGCCTTAAAAAACAGAAATCTTCTGTATGTTGATATTGGTCTTAAATAATAACCAATCCACTTGCCTTCATTGTGGCTCAACACCGCCACAACATTCACTGTCAGAAATAGCAGGTCCTCGATGGCAGCCTCTTTCTCATTATCTCGTAATTTATTTCACTGATGAAGGCAGGAAGCAGAGATGTTTGAAACAGCAGCCACATCTGAACAAATAAACAAGAACAACATTACAGAAAAAAAACTCTCAGTGTGAATCATTTTTCTCAATTCATTCTGGATAACCTGAGAGCTGACATGAGAAGTCTGTGAGCTGGCCTTTCCACACAGCCCTCTATGCAGCATTTTTGCTCACTTTCTCTCTCTCACTCACATTTTCCCACTCTACTTCTGCCTTCTGCTTGGAGGCCCTGTGCCCGGTTGCATAAAGCACCTTAAGTTTTTCCCTAAAGTATGAGACTTAAGGCGTGATTTCCCCTTACCTAAGGGAATGACTTAAGAATGTTGCATATAATCCCTTAAACACGTCTCTTAGCAAAGGGAAACCGTTACGTGTTTCACGACAGCGACCCAGGTTTTGCCATTAAAAAGTCGACTGTTGCCATGGTCACGTTATTTGTTAATGCAGATAGCGGTGTAAGTTTTCACAGAAAACAATACAGCACGGATAAGGAAAACAAAAAAAAAGGAAACCAAATATGAAAGAGAAGGACCAGACGAGACAGAAACTCAAACAGATAATTCACTCAAAACTGAAAATTCTGAAAAATCATTTACTCACCCTCGTGTCAGTTCAAACCCATAAGACTTTTATTCATCTTTGGACAACAAATAAAGATCTCTCGTAATTTCTGTCCATGTAGAGGCTTTCAGGTACTAATGTGAATAAATACAGTGGGGCAAAAAAGTATTTAGTCAGCCCCCAATTGTGCAAGTTCTCCCACTTAAAAAGATGAGAGAGACCTGTAATTTTCATCATATGTATACCTCAACTATGAGAGATAAAATGAGAAAAAAAATCCAGAAAATCGCATTGTATGATTTTTAAATAATTAATATCCATTTTATTGCATGAAATAAGTATATGATCACCTACCAACCAGCAAGAATTCTGGCTCTCACAGACCTGTAACTTACTTCTTTAAGAGGCTCCTCTGTCCTCCCCTCGTACCTGTATTAATGGCATCTTTTTGAACTTGTTATCAGTATAAAAGACATTTGTCCACAACCTCAAACAGTCACACTTCAAACTCCACTATGGCCAAGACCAAAGAGTTGTCAAAGGACACCAGAAACAAAATTGGAGACCTGCACCAGGCTGGGAAGACTGAATCTGCAATAGGTAAGCAGCTTGGTGTGAAGAAATCAACTGTGGGAGCAATTATTAGAAAATGGAAGACATACAAGACCACTGATAATCTCCCTCGATATGGGGCTCCATGCAAGATCTCACCCCATGTGAGCAAAAATCCCAGAACCACACTGGGGGACCTAGTGAATGACCTGCAGAAAACTGGGACCAAAGTAACAAAGGCTACCAACACACTGCGCCGCCAGGGACTCAAAACCTGCAGTGCCAGACATGTCCCCCTGCTTAAGCCAGAACATGTCCAGACCCGTCTGAAATTTGCTAGAGAGCATTTGGATGATCCAAAAGAGGATTGGGAGAATGTCATATGGTCAGAGGAAACCAAAATATAACTTTTTGGTAAAAAAAAATCAACTTGTCGTGTTTGGAGGAGAAAAAATGCTGAGTTGCATCCAAAGAACACCATACCTACTGTGAAGCATGGGGGTGGAAACATCATGCTTTGGGGCTGTTTTTCTGCAAAGGGACCATGACGACTGATCCGTGTAAACGAAAGATTGAATGGGGCCATGTATCGTGAGATTTGAGTGAAAACCTCCTTCCATCAGCGAGGGCATTGAAGATGAAATGTGGCTGTGTCTTTCAGCATGACAATGATCCCAATCACACCGCCCGGGCAACGAAGGAGTGTCTTCGTAAGAAGCATTTCAAGGTCCTGGATTGGCCTAGCCAGTCTCCAGATCTCAACCCCCTAGAAAATCTTTGGAGGGAGTTGAAATCCGTGTTGCCCAGCGACAGCCCCAAAACATTGCTGCTCTAGAGTAGATCTGCATGGAGGAATTGGCCAAAATACCAGCAACAGTGTGTGAAAACCTTGTGGAGACTTACAGAAAACGTTTGACCTCTGTCATTGCCAACAAAGGGTATATAACAAAGTATTGAGATGAAATTTTGTTATTGACCAAATACTTATTTCCACCATAATTTGCAAAATAAATTCTTTAAAAATCCTACAAATGTGATTTTCTGGATTTTTTTTTCTCCTCATTTTGTCTCTCATAGTTGAGGTATATCTATGATGAAAATTTCAGGCCTCTCTCATCTTTTTAAGTGTGATAACTTGCACAATTGGTGGCTGACTAATACTTTTTTGCCCCACTGTATATTTACATAAAGAGACAAATAGTCTATGCATGACGTTTTACTCGTATCCAAAACAACGTGAACATTAAAGCGCTAAACACTCATGCAGTGTGTGTTTCATTCATACTCTAAGCCGGAGGGCGCTCTCATGCTGAAAGTCCAAACCGGATTCATAGAAGTAGCCCATCTAATAAGCTGAACAAAGCAGAACCGTAAACACATTAAACACACGATTGTGACAATATATGGTTTATGTGTGTTTTTTCAAGTCATCTCCAGGTAATATGTAGGAAAATACAGGAATAAAATATTATGGAATATAAATTTGCTCTCGAGTGTGACACACTCACGTTTGAGCTAATTAACGTTATGTGCTGTATGTAATTTGATCAATGTTTATATGTGAATAAATGAGAAAATTAAAATCTGTTTAATATAAAGCAGCCGATCATGACTTGTAGAAGACTTTTGTGTAACACCTAAAGGCCCATTTCCAACCCTTTACTACGTTATCCTTAGACAATGGACAGTTTAAGGGGCTTTATGCAACACTGTGGTTTAAGGGGATACGTAAAGGGGTCATATGATGCTATTTTAAAGATCATTATTTTGTGTATTTGGTGTAACAGAATATGTTGACATGCTTTAATGTTCAAAAAACACTTTTTTTTTTTTTTCAAATACTGTACATTATTGTATGTCCTCTATGCCCCGCCTCTCTCAAACACGTAGTTTTCAACAAAGCCCCCTCCTTTGACACGCGCAGTCTGCTCTGATTGGCCAGCTATTTATTGGCCGAACACCACCAAAACAAGCACTCGTCGGAAATGTACGCCCCTTACCATAATCGCGAGCTTAAACTTTCAAAGTAAATATCAAGACAGTAAAAAATGTCGTTAGTTTTACCATCAGTTCAAACCCGAAAGGGCAACAGAGTCACGTGACAGACACAGTGATGATGCAGTACACAAGCCGCGGTTAAGACAGCTGATGTGCTATGATTTCTGACAGGCAGTTCACTCATCTGTGATGTGACCCCTGTTCCCCTCACACACACACACACACACGACGAGTTACTCTGCGCTGCGCAAGACTCCGCATTTGAACAGTCAGTAGCATATACTTAAACTAATAACAAAACATACTTACAGTCGCTGATTTAGAAGCGCCAGATTGTCATAGCAAAGTCATAATTGACCCCTTTTTTTTTTTTTTTTAAGAAATAGCCTTTGTGCCAGCCTTGTACTCTTCTAGGTTCAAAAAAAACTGTCATCCATAAAATGTGTTGCACAAATCTGAACATCTGGGTTGTGCTGTTCTGTCATAAATAAATCTTAACCAATGATTCCTAAACGCATCTACTTCCGGAAGGCCAAATAAAGCGCTTTTGCTTTCGTACTGAAACACAGCGTCTCCCTGACATGGCTTTATCAACACTACTGCTGTTCCTGAAACCACGCCTTCTTTCCTTGCGTGAACATTTGGGCGGCGTTATTCAAATCTTCCCAGATAGTGACGTAGACCTGTGGGGGCGTGTTAGAATGAGCCGGTTTAGGGGGGCGTGGCAGAGTTTTAACTTTGATAAAGAATATCTTTTTGGATTGAGACTGTAGTCTTTGCAACTTTACAAAACTTCTTCATGCACAAAGAGCTTGTAACACTCCAAAAAGAAAAAAATTGAAATCGCATCATATGACCCCTTCAATAGAAATTCTAAGGGTTTATGATGTTTCACCTAAAGAAACCCTTAAGTAACATTTAAGGGATATTTTATGCAACGCCCTTAAGTGTAAGGGAAACTTAAAGGGATGTTAAAAAAATTAAAATTTTATGTTTATCTGCTTACCCCAAGGGCATCCAAGATGTAGGTGACTTTTTTTCTTCAGTAGAACACAAATGATGATTATTAACTCCATCTGTTGCAGTCTATCAGTCGTATAATTCATGGCAATGGTAACAAAATCTATGAAAATAAAAAAAAACATGCACAGACAAATCAAAATTAAACCCTGCGGCTCATGACGACACACTGATGTCCTAAGACACTAAACGATCGGTTTGTGCCAGAAACCCAACAGTATTTATATCATATTTTACCTCTAATACACCACTGTGTCCAGCTGCTTTGAGCGCGCACAGCATCCGGTGCGTGAGGTGTGTACGCGCTCTGGTGTAGTTTACGTTAATGGGTGTGTTGATATCCAGCCGAAGAGCAATCAACCATAACTTCAGGCGAGCAGGCTCACAAGTTGGAATACGTGGAAAGTCACCACTCCCAAATGATTTCGCGCGAGAGAACGTAATCTTTTAGTTTTTAGTCGGTTTGAACAATCCGGATAAGCTCAAGTAAGTACTATTTTGATTAGCCGTCATACCGACAATAACTGTGCACTGTGTAACCAATGAGTGACATATACGCGCGAGATATCACTTCCGGCGCTTGCGAAAACTACACCAGAGCGCGTACACACCACACGCACAGGATGCCTGCGCGCGCCCAAAGACAGTTGGACATAGTGGTGTATTAGAGGTAACATATGAGATAAATACTGTTCGGTTTCTCGCACAAACCGATCTTGTTCATGGTTAGGACACGAGGGTCGGCAATGTAGCCGCATGGTTTAATGTGGATTTGTCTGTGCAGTGTTTTTGTTACTCTCCATATAGGTTTGTTACCAATTGCCATGCATTATACGACGATAGACTGAAACGCTGGATTTAAACATCTCCGTTTGGTTTTATGAAGAAACAAATTCACCTACCGTGGATTGCCCTGGGGTCAGCAATAACCATAACTTTTTTTTTGGGTGAACTATCCCTTTAAGGGCGATCTTAAGGGAAAATTATTCTTAAGGTGCTTTATGCAACCAGGCACTGAACTGCTTTAGAGGTTGAAGAGCACAATGTTCTTGTGTACACTGTGAAAAATAAATCATCTTGTAATTTTTATTTAAAACGTTTAATTAACATTAAGCTACCGGTGTAAAAATTTAAGCTATCCAGTGCGTTGTGATTGCCGAATACCTCAAGCGTGTGACAGGAAATTATGCTCTACCAGTTTCCTCCATAATATGCACTGCACACACTCGAATATTTGGGTTGAACTGTTCTGGAGCAGTGTTGTTAATTCAACTTAACCACTGATTTCTAGTTGTTTCCTCTTTTGGAAGGCCAAACAAAGTATTTTTGTTTTCGCAACGAAACACACAGTGTTCCACGACATGACGGCGGAGGCAACAATACTACAGCGAGAATAAAAGTTACGCCTTCTTTCTTTCGTGAACATTTGGGCGGTGTTATGCACATCTTCCCACACAGTGACGTAGACATGTGCGGGGGGGGGGGTGGGTGTTTTAAAGAGTCAGTTTCAGGAAGGCTGGAGGAAGTGAGCGTATCCTTTATCTGCCGACGACTTATAATCGTTTTGTTACTTTACAGGATCTTCTAGTATGATAACACTAACAGGCTTTTGAGGGGGGGGTAACACACATAAAAGCGTGCCAAGGAGACACACGGAAACATGAAATCAGGTCAATCATAGACGCCCTGTTAAGACGGAAGAAACTACCGTAGTTTATAAATTAGGAGTACGAAATGCTCAAAATTATGCAGTTGGTTTATGGTGTGATGTATATGTTTAGTTTCCCAGCAAATGAGCTTTTTGCTATGGTACAATAAGATAAGGGAGAAGATAAATAATTGAAAATTTAGTGACGGGATTTTTATGTGTTTTTGGTGAAAGGAAACATCTGTTAAGGTTGATTAGTTCAGGGTGGGGATTCTATATAATTGAGCATGGATGGGGTGCAAGAGGTTGATGCGGGGTTATGTGAACGATGTTCATGTCCTTTACCATGGTGCAGAAGACGATAGAGCTTAGATGCGTAAGGTTGATGGATAACTGGGGGCATCATGCTACCAAGGGCGATCACCTGTAACGTTGATTATTATTTATTAGCTCTAAAAAGGAGAATATTTAAGATGAATTATAACTGGTTATGATTCATAAATATTTAGATTATATATTCGAATTAACTGCAGCAGAATCAATATCACAATTATTTGATCTGTCCGTCCACCAAGCAGACAAAATAATCATTTATCAATTCAAAGAAAGATTATTTTCCTGGCCAAGGAATAATAA
>JADLZN010005758.1:0-119865 GCA_018155175.1 Sinocyclocheilus anophthalmus | reverse complement strand
CTTTAAAATTTCTTTAGAGAGAAGTATTATTTTTCTTATTTATGGTCTATTTGAGTGCTAAACTCATGTGCTGTCTGTTTCATTCATACTGGCAGCAGGAGGGCGCCCTCACGCAGAAACTCCAGCTATTGTGACGGAATAGTTAAAAGAAGTTAGAAACATATGAACTGATTAAACATGAAGACAATAAACCTACGACAATATATGGTTTATCTGTGTCTGCACACCCATCGCGGGCATGCATTTTCATATTAATAAAAGTCAATGATAATGCAGGCTAAAGACATTAGCTTGTATTAAGTAGGCTATAGCAATATATTTTCGTGCTGTAATAAGAACCACATAAGATCAGGCAAGTGAAGTTATTTTAAAAACTCGCCTGATGTTTTGGAGTACAAACGTGTTCTCAACAACAGGTTTATATAAACGCTCCATTTAAGTTGGAGAGGATGTGTGGAGAGTGCTGCTTAAATCAATACAGTAGAAGAGACCTCAAAAATCTTGTCACATTAACCGTAATGAAGGTGGTCATACGTAAATAAATAAACAGAATACTAGCAAATATGATGCATAGGAAAAAAAGAGAATCACACTTGGTACGGTGAAAACGCTATGGAGGATAACAAGTTAGGGCTGGGTTTTGAAATAAATTTCACGATTCGATTTGATTCTCATTCACAAGCTTGCGATTCGATTCGATATCGATTATTTTGGATGTATATCAGGTATCTCTCAACTAATGCTGTAAAATATATATATGAGAGTTAGTTGGTAATACATTACTATAATATTGAAGGTTTAAATTGACTGATTTGTAAGCCTACAACTGCTAAAATTACACCTAATGAAGTTTTTAAAATAATAAAGTAACAATTACATAATAATATTTCTACTTAAATTCTAAGTTTTAAATATAAACATAATGGTGGCTATCATAACAACTTGATGGATTTATTCAAACATAAAACATCAAAGAACGGTAAACAATTATAATGAATGTTATATTTGGTTCATCTTTTTGCAAAAATGCCCCTCTTACAGTTTATTTTTTATATCTGACTAATGAGTTATGGTCTCAGAAAACTGTTTTCTGAGGTAAATGTGACGTTACATGAATTGTTTACAAGCCGTTATATTAACGTCTTTGTGAGGCTGAAACACTGATTGAGAGATTACATGAGACAGGATAAGGATTGTAAGTGTACTCTTTCTTTTGAATTGGTTGCGGAGTTAGTCATGTTTATTTTGTGCTGAAACTGGTATTAATGTGGAGGAGATGACTAGCTCACGTGCGCCTAGCGCTGCTGCGTCTGTTGATCTGAGGCACTACAGCGATCTGTCACTCCAGATTAAACAGTGCCAAACAGCATTTATTGTTTGAATACTGCAACATATATGGACAGAATTGAAATCTGAGACTTTGTTTCATATAAAAAGTACCAAAGCACAATGCTTATTGCGATATATTGGATGGGAAGTGCCCTTTCAACGTTCCGTCCATTAACTGAAAACAGGCTAGACTAATCGATTCTTGGGATTTAAGAATCGATATCGTTCCGTTAAAAAGGAGAATCGATTAATATCGAAATATCAATATTTTTTACCCAGCCCTAATAAACGTGGCCTTCTCCACGTCCTGGACAAAAAAAAAAAAGACTCAGAAGTGTCAAGAAGAATGTGACGGAACTAGTTATTTGAATCCGTTTGGTATAGAAGCTTGCTTCCGTCATGGGATAAAAAAAAACAACAAAAAAATAAAAAGGTAATTGCAACTTTTTTTTCTTACAATTCTGACTTTTTTTCTCAGATTTCCGAGTACATCTGTTTACATCTCGTAATTCTGTTTTTGTTTTGTTTCCACCATGGAATAAAACAATTTTTAAAAAGGTAACTGCAACTTTTTATCTTGCAATTGCAAGTTTATATCTCACAATTCTGACTTTTTTCTTTCAATTCAGATTTTTTTCCCGCCATGGAATAAAAAATAAAGGTTTCAAATGACCTCACAATTTTAAGTTTATATCTCTTAAGTTTATATTCTGACTTTCTTTTCCTATATGAACAGAACTGTGAACTATAAACTCCCAATTATGAGAAAAAAAGTCAGAATTCTGACTTTTTTTCTCACAATTGCGAGTTTACATCTCACAATTCTGACTTTTTCCCGTCACATTGCAAGTTTACATCTCACAATTTTAAGTTTATATCTTGCAATTCCGAATCGATATTCTTTATATCTCAGAATTGCAAAAAAAAGTCAGAACTGTGAGATGAAAAGTCGCCTTAAATTAAAAAAATAGTAAAAAAAAAATAGGCTAGTAAAAAATTACCTCTTTTTTTTTTCATCCAGTGGTGGAAACAAGCTTCAATTGATTACAGTACACACTAGGCCTGGGCGATAAAAACGGTGATCAATATTATCGACTGTACACCTTCTTGATATCGGATAGAATTTTTTGAGATATAGGCACATATAGGCAAGTGCTCTGAGTGAAGCAGATTGCTGTGTCTGCCTGTGATGAGATTGTGAATAAAGATTGAATATTAGTCGAATTTAAAATAAACTTTTGCATTTGAATGTTAGGTGTGCATCAGGAAGCGTGAGATGCGGTGATAATGATAGAAGTGACGTTGTTGCTTTTTAATGTTTTGTTAGTCTAGCCCACGAGCACGCGCAGTTGCTGCGTTATGCATTCAAAATATTAGAGAAATATAGTAGCTCAATGAGGAGAAGATCTTGAATGGGTTAAAACAGAAACCAAGCCATTCACACAGAACGCAGATTAATATAATATAACTGCTGCACTCACAAGAGATGTAGCCATGCAAAGTTAAAAAAGTTTAAACTTTTAGAAAACACATCACAAATCTGTGGAGGTTTATTCCTTTTCACTGCATCTCACATGTTTTTAAACATATGCCTTCGGCTCTTTGGATAGCAATGCATAAATAATGAAGATGTTTTGTTCATATGGTTTATGCAATTTATGAAATATATTGATTTGATTGAGTTAAATTTAGAGCTGAATTCATTTTTTATAGAGTTACTTACTGTGTGTTGCCAATTAAATGCGCGCATTATTTTGCTCATGAGTCAGCGGGACGAAATTACGACCTATATAATCTGCATATAAAACATTAGAAATAAGATATTTGTTTAATTTTATTTTGTGTTTGACTGTTAAAAAAAAAAAATTGTTGTTTGTCTCAATAAATTGTGTTAATTATGAATACAGTGATTAAGTAAAAAAAAAAAATTCTATTGCTTTTTGTTTTAAAAAGGTTATAAAAAATGTCAATAATTATAGATACCGAACGATATGAAACATTATATCGTTGATAAAATTTTTTGCTATATCACCCAGCCCTAGTACACACTACACAACTTTATTGATAAACCAATTATCACCTGAAATGTTCACGTTACAGTTGTCACTTCAGTAAATAACTGAACTCTGTGTGTACAGAATGAGATAAAATACTCTGAAGATAAGTGACAACCACATCTGGCCAGGAGCACACACTCAAACTCAGTGCCGTTTCATTCCCTCGTGCTGTTCAAAGCATTTAAACCCATCAAACGTGATGCTTTCAACCAAACAAAACATCACGTCAGACATTTCAGCCGCCTGGATGAAATAAAGAGAGAGACAGGGCCAGAGAGCAGTCGTTAATATTCATACTGCTGCATTCTGATGTGACACGTAAATAAATAAATAATGCTGCCAGTCCTTTGATCTTTTCTGAAAAGTATTAGCCTGTGTGAATTTTACAATGAGATGAGCTCACAGTGTATAATGAGTGTGTGTGGGTGCACTAAGGCATCAGCAACTATCCTGTGATACATCATACGCATAGCAGCACATATGCATCAATGCATCATAATGTAATAATTGGATCATGACTGAAATTGCACCAAAAATGTAAGCAAGACTCAGAGCAACCACAATATTTTGCATAAAGAAAATGAAGTCTAGTTTAGGATGCATGGTTATTATTATAAAGTAATGACATTCATGACTTTTCCTCCTAAATTATAATTATTAAAGCAAAGAAATAAATAAATACAATTAATAGGTAATTAAAAAAAGCATCCAGTGATGAGACATTTAATAAAATTAGCAATTAAATAAAAATTCAAATAAAATACATTTAAATAAATTCAGTACAACAAATACTACAGATAAATTAATAAAACTCCTCCAGTGATGAGAAATTATTAGCAATTGTATTTTATACTTAATATATAAATTAAGGTGTTTTTCCCCCCCACAGAGTAATGAAAATGAGATTTTTGCATTATAATAATGATAATTTGAAGGGAAACATGCTTAATTTTTATAAAAACAAATGTCACATTTATAATAGTTCCAAAAAGTCATTGTCATTATTCAAAAATAAATGTTGGATTTGGTCATTGAGTTTGGGATTGAAATAGGGCAGTAGGCCATTTTAGTATCATTGAGATACTATTAGAGTTTCTATGAATATTTAGAATTTTTGTAATTTTTAGATTTTCTTTTTTCATTTTAATTCTAGTTAGTTTTAGTAATTTTGTTGTGCTTTTGTAATTTTTATTAGTTTTATAGGTCAATATAGATTTTATTAATGTATTGGCGTTTTTCGGTTTTAGGTACAAGTTGCACCTAAAAATGCCTTTTTCAACTATCTGAAAAGAAGAGTTTTAAAATATTTTATTTAAGTAAAAAAAATGTTTATAAATGGTTTTAGTTACCTAATAACCCTGGTTCATGACAGCTCTACTTCATCAGAATTCTCTTTGTTTTGCTCTTGATGTGTTTTTAAAGTGTTCTGGGAGGAGATGTTTGGATTCCATTTCAATCCGATGAAAATGTTTCCTTTATTTGACATCCAGAGCGTTCCCAAACGGGACAGCGGCGGACTGGTCAGCAGTCAGGATCAGCTGACAAGCGTTCTTTCAAAGCACATCAGAGCGTCGGGTGTGATCGCTCGGGTCACGCTCACATCTACTTTGACAGTTCAGCTCCCAACGCCCAAAAAAGACCTTCTTTGGAGAGGGGATAGAAACGGGGGCTAACCACAGTCCTCGGGTTTCTGTGTGTGTGGTGTTGTGTGTGTGGTGTGTGTTGTGAGCGGCTGTGGAAGCCACTGAGCTTTGATTGACACGACTCACTGCCAGACTGAACACACTCACAGTAGCACAGTGCTCTGAGTGACAGCACAGCAGAACAAGAGGGTGAAAATAACACACACACACCTGAATGAAAGCAGGGAGCTGTGAAGCATCGCTCCACTTTTCTCGCTACTATCATGCTAGAGAACTGGGTCAATGCAGTTCCTCACTGCAGCTTGACAAAAAAACAAAAAATAAACACCACCACACAGACACAAATGTAACAATAAACCAGCCTCCATTCAGATATGTAACATCCACTTTCACGATCCAATCAACTCCTGATGCATAAGCCCCACCTTACAGATCCTGTTTCACTCTAAATGAGAATGTGCTCCATGTTGACTAAGTAAACCATAGTACATTGAAGAAAATATGCCAAAAGGCAGACAATTAGACAAATAAACAATTCGGGTACAAATTTGTCCCCAAAATATGACTAAGTAGGTACACACACACACACACATGATTCCACCCAATCAGCTTATCTTTGTAAAATGGAACAGCTTCTTAAATAACTGAATGTGCACTCTTAATTTCAGCCATTATATTATGTATTATATTATGATATTATGAGAATTAAGCACTATTTAATAATAGAACTATAGTGATTAGAACTAAAACTTGGTAACCATGAATGAATGCATATGTCATTTTAACTGAACTTAGCTTGTGTGGTGTTTAAGATATTGTTGGTCATATTTAAGATATTGTTGGTCATAGGTAATACTACTACTACTACTATTATCTGCTGGGTTCATGTATATTAATCACGTTGTCAGCGTTCGCTCTAACTGATTTGCTGAAATCAAAACAGGTATGGTAATAGATGAGTGCCAGCCAATGAGAGCTGTTCGCACATTAGCTCCACCCACTGCCGAGAAACCGGCATATCTTCTGCTTGTTCTTAAAAGCTGAATAATTCTAAATAAACTCCATTATTTTGACAGGAAAATACAACAAAGAATATGGTTTACATGTAGCGCGTCGACTCAGCGTGGTATGCAAGACTCTCGCTCGCTCTCTTTGCATGTGTGAGAAACACAGTGCTATCAGTAAAGCGACGGCGAGTCGTGCGCCTTCACACTAGAGTTTACGGTACGTCAAATACAGGTGCGCTGCGTGCTACATCCATTGAGTACATGACATGATCCATTGAGCGCCTAAATAGTACAGATCGCTTGACGGAGAGCGAAACTCTCAAGCGCTCAGTCAGCGTGTTTATCGAGGGAAAATATGTGTTGAACGCCTCTCTCACACATACTGGCGTGTAAAATCTAAGAATTTATTAGCCAATGGCTAATGTTAGACATTATTTAGTCGCCCAGAGTAAGATTTAGTCGCATATGTGAGTGATTTACTCACAATGTAGAGGGTTGTTCAATGAGACCAGATTAAAAAATAATAATAATAAAACATAGTTGAAAGGACAGACAATTTGATTATACTTAAATATTCAAGGCAGCAACTGAACTTAAATTGAAGCAAGTGGAAATTTAAATGTACACACAACCATCATAGAACAGGTGGTACAATAGAAAGTTACATGCTGAATCATCATATGTTGCCTGTACATTAAAAACTGATAACAAAACTAATTAGAAACAAAAAACGTTAAAAAAAAAAATAAAATCATGTGGTATGTTGCACAGCGACTTCTTTTATTGTTTTTCACCATAAAAGTATGGTAATTCATAGTTTTTACTTGCAAAAATTGCACAAAACTGACAGCATTTTACAGTGAAATTGCATATAGTGTAATGTTAATCCATTTATGCTTTTTCAGCTTACGTGCTGACATTTCTTGTTAATTAATTAACAGGTTTTTACAGTAGAATTTTAACAGTAAAAAATGTTACTTGAACTTTTTCCCCCAGATGTCATTCACCTCTCAGATGCAAACACACAAAATCAGCTAAATGTTAATTCATAGTTTTTATTTTTACAAAATTAAAACATCTCACATTAAAAGAGACACAGGTCTAAAGGCAAGAACCAATTTAGGTTTAGCTAAAAACCAGGACGCAAGCCTCAAATATCAGTGTAACGGATCTCCTGTCATGTAACGTCCCACAGCACAGACCCAAAATAGCAAGAAACCGCCTATAATAATGTGAGCCGAAACTCAATATGACCTTAAACACGACTCATTACAAACCACTGTCCTGTTCAGATGTGAAATGACATTGTCCTGAACTAAACTCAGCCGGTTCCATGAGAAAACGACTCATCTAGGGTGAATTGAAGATAATGGAGAAGGAAAGGACTATTTGCTGGTTTTACAGTGGTTATTTGTTCTCTGGCCCTAAACTGAGCTGTTGAGATCATTCAAGGGCTCTTTGAAAGAAAACCACTTTCTTGTCATGTCAGACTGAAGGAGAATCTACTCCATTTTGGGAAAACTGAAATCAATCTTCTCCGAGAGCTCCAGAGGAAAAGCACAGTATGGAGAGGAGAACGGAGAATCCCGATCGATATGTGAAAGTGGTCGAATCTCCTTCAAAACCCCCTCACACAACACACGGCTCCCAGAGGTGTATTACAGCTCAGTGCTATTAATCAGATAACATGATTGCTCATGTTCTCAAAGAGCTCCATCCATTCTGATATTATTGATCTTTTATGACAGCAAAATACACAAAAGAAGAATTACAAGTTATAACAGGCTTTTATCATTGCAAACAGGATTTTGTGCTTTAAAAAAAAAGAAAAAAAAAAGAGATATTTGTGTACTATGTGATTGAATAACATTGAACCGGCCAAGAAAATGAGAAGGTCATATTTCAAAACTAAAGAAAGAAACAAAGTATATATTTAATAATAATAAAAGAAGTCTATTTTTAGGACCATTACATTAAAGGGTCATCTGATGTGATAAAAAGAACATTTATTTTGTGTATTTGGTGTAATGAAATGAAATGTGTTATGCGGTTTAAGGTTCAAAAAACAAAACATTATTTTCCACATACTGTACACACATTATTGTTTCTCCTCTATGCCCCTCCTTTCTGAAACACGTCGATTTTTACAAAGCTCCTCTGTCTGAAAAGCAAGGTGTGCTCTGATTGGCCACCTATCCAGTGCGTTGTGATTGGCCAAATAACTCAAGCGTGTGACGGAAATGTTACAACCCTACCATACTGTGATGATGCACTGTCAGGCCGGAGCGATGATTCAAAAACATGAAAACCCAATAATAAACGAGGCATTCGTTGCATCCAGAAGGGACATAATTATGGATTATAATGACTTATACTGTCTTTTTACGCGTTGTGTTGCATCGCGCCACGTAAACATAAAACCATGTCTGCATTTGTGATCGGAGAAATGACAAACAACAAGCCCTACTCTACACTGCCCAAAACTCGCGTTTGAATCATCAGTGGCAAATATAAAAAACTCTTTAAATATTAAAAATGTATTTACAGTCTGTGAGTCAGAACAGCCGGGATTGTAGTCTACTCTTCCAGGATCAGGAAACAGTTCTTTATAAAATGTGCTGCACACATCTGAATTTTTGGTTTGAAGTGTTCTGGAACAGTGTTGAAATACAACTTAACCACTGATTTCTAGTGTGTCCTCTTCTGGAAGACCAAACAAAGTAGTTTCGCTTTCACAACGAAACAGCGTCAACACTTGAGTGAGCAGAGGCCGGGGGCTAGAGTGAGGAACGGCCGGAGGGTTAGAGTGAGCAGAGGCGGCGGGCTTGAGAACGGCGCGGCCGGCGATTTCGACGAAGGAGCGTCCGGAAGGACATGTGACGACTCCGGGCTGGACTACGCTTCGTCCACGGTCAAATTCGATCTGGTGATCCACAGCACTAAGTTGAAGTATTCACTCAGCGACCAGCACGGATCAGCTCTAGGCAGGACGAAGCAGATATCGTCCTCTTTGGGAAGGTCCAAACAAAGTAGTTTCGGCTTTCACAACGAAATGCACGCGGTCTCCCGACATGGCGGTGGAAACAAAAAAACTACAGCGAGAATAAAAGTTACAACTTCTTTCTTTGAATGAACATTTGGGCGGCATTATGCAAATCTTCCCACATAGTGAGGTAGACATGTGGGGGCGTGTTAGAACGAGCCATTTTAGGTAGGTGTGGCTGACTCTTAACTTTTATAAAGAATATCTCTTTGGATTTGGACTTTAGTCTTTGCAACTTCAGATCTTCTTTATGCAACCAAGAGCTTGTTAACACTCCAAAAGAGAAAGGAACAATGAAATGCATATGACCATTTTATGAATATGGAAAGAAAGAAAAAAAATCAATAATAGCTTGTAACATCACAACCAGTGATTTGTATTTACTATTATAGTTTATGTTATATTTTGAATTAGATGTCTTTTATTTTGGTCTTTTTTGTTCGTTTTTTTTTTTTATATGTCGGTAAATATAATTACGGTTTTAGCTTTAGTTTTAGTTACTTTACTACCTTTAATGCACTAAACAAAAATGGGGAAAGTATTGACTTGGCAAAGCGCGGAACTATTATATATATTAATATATATAATAAAAAATACGTTTTTATATCATGTTTATCTTATTTCAAGTAACCGTATTATTGTTTTAGTTTTAATTAACAATAATAACCCTGACCACAACCACATGCTCATTAACATTACCACCCATATTTACATATACCTTTAAGACTTATGTATTGGCATTGACAAACTTATTTGGATTTGCATGTGCAAGTATTAGCATATACATTGGTATTTATCAACTTAAATACTGATGCTTATGCAATTATTAGCACATGCAAATGTAAAAGAAAGTCAATGCTAATACACACACACACACACACAACATATATAGTGTGTGTGAAGAGTTTGGTTCCAAAACGCTATAAATCCAATTTGATTAATTTGAGTAAAAATGTGTTTTCTTTACCAAGAAAGCGGCGAGATGAAAACCACTATTTTCTGTTTCAAATTTTCACATAGCATCTTTAGGTTATAATAACATTAAAAATTAAAATCCAGATTTTGATTTTAAAAGATTTATTATAAAAACTGATAATAATTTCCCCAAAATGCAATAAATCCATTAAATCAATATAAAAGTTAATTTTCATATTGAAACTGTTGAAAATACACAACATAGTAAGTTGATCCACATATGACAGCCTCTGAACTTGGTCAATACTAATCTTATATGCAGGCACTGGACTAAAATACATTCAATCAGTCATCGCTCCAAAAATGAATTCAACGGGTCATCTTGTTAATGCTATAAATTAATTACAACAATAAAAGAAAATGTAATCATGAACAACAAAATCACATTAAACCACAGAAATTCCAAAATGACAAAAGTGCATTCATCTTTGCCATGTTACATTCACTTAGTTGACTAGTGCTATACGCTGTATTAACAAAAACATTAATGGCATAAATAAAAACACTTACACTGACAAGCTACGCAATATCGCGTTAATAATCGATTGCGACTCATCTGCGATTATGAACGTGATATAGCAGTGATCTATGGCTCTGTGTATTAAATGCCACTCCATCTGAAAGCACGTGATGGAGATTTACTACTAATCACAGAACCGGCTTTACTAACGAGATGCGCATGACAATCACATGCGATTTATCATGCAGCCATAAGTTTGTTTGGATAACAAAGACAAGTAGATGGGGAGAGGAAAACTAGGATGCCGGGTGTATTCAAAGCACAGCCGTTACTGTCTAGAGTGTGTGGAATGGTGCTCTGTGATTGGTTGAGTGGATATATCGTATTCTGCAGAAAAGGGAGACTGGCGTTGAGTGGTTGGGAAAAAAAAAAAAAAAGGGAGAAAACATGACAGAATAACTCGGCGGATATCGCATTTTGCATAAAATTAAAAAATTGACTTTTCAATACCGACCAGATAAAATACTGATTTTGGCGGAAACTCAATTTTTTTTTAAATGGCATTTATCGAGATTTGGAAACAAACTCTTCATATATATATACAGTAATATATAAATATATTATAATAATAATATTGTCTTTTAAGTGTGCTAACGAGGTCACAGTGATGGAGGCTGTAGTGTGAGACAGTACTGTAGATGTCAGATCTATTCTCAGTCAGAGATTTACTGTGCTAAAGTGTCACCTTGGCCACCCAGTGCAGACGGTGGGCATTTGGCAATCTGACAGGTGCTGTGTCTGTCGATGTGTGAGAGAGTGTGTGAGTGTGTGTGTGTGTGTGGGTGTTTCAGGCTGGCTTAACATAAGAAAATGCCATACAAAATATGGCACAGCTTCTTCTACAGACAACTACTCAACAGAATACAAGGCAGTGTTTGATACTTGAGCACAAAAATGACATAAAAGCGCTGAAATCACCCGTCCAATCTGTTGTGTATGTCCCAGTGAGTTCTAGGACTGTGGTTTTTGCTTCTGCTTTGTTTTGTTTGCAGGTATGGTGGATAGTGGGGGTGTGTTTTTCCACCTGAGGCTCATTATTGGGGTTATAAGAACTGCAGCGCTGATGAGTGCCTGGTGGGGGGGCTGGCTACGATGTGACTGCGCTTGCGCAGCTGTTATTTTATTGTTTTTTGTTTGTTATGTTTATTTTGTTCGCATCCATTTCAGACCTTCTTACAGTCCCCTGTCATGCCCGCCTTCACTACGGACTTCCATTAATACTGACTACAGATTGTTTGAATACCTTTGTTAATGATAATTGAAAGACAGCGGAGACCAGGACAACTAGATGAGCCCTAGATACAGATCCCCTGTAAAGACCTTGTCTCAGACGACCACCGGGACAAGACCACAGGAACCAGATGAGTCCTCTGCACAATGTGACTTTGCTGCAGCCTGGAATTGAACTGCTGGTTTCGTCTGGTCAGAGGAGAACTGGCCCCCCGACTGAGCCTGGTTTTTCTGCCAAGGTTTTTCTCCATTTCTGTCACAGATGGACTTTTGGTTCCTTGCCACTGTCGCCTCACGCTTGCTTAGTTGGGGACACTTAATTCCAGCAATATCGTCGACTTGATTGCAAATGATTACACAGATACTATTTAAACTGAACTGAGCTGGATGATGACATCACTGAATTCAATGATGAACGTCTTTAACTGAAAAATGAGTGTTTACTATTGTCATTTTGCATTATTGACACACTATTTTCCTAATTAATGCTGTTCAGTTGCTTTGACACAATCTGTATTGTTAAAAGCGCTATATAAATAAAGGTGACTTGACGTTTCGTTGAATAAATTACTTCCTTCACTACTAGGCCGTCTGTGTTGGCTCTCGTTCGTGTTGCAATTGTGAGCCAGTTTGGGGGCTCGTCCGGGATTTGAACCTGGGACCACTCGCAATCTTATCTCTTATATCAATACTGATTCAGTTCATGGCAGACGGGACACACAGCTAAAAAGAACATAATTAAACCTCGGACTTTTAAAGGGGTCATATGATTCGATTTCATTTTTTCCTTTCTCTTTGTAGTGTTACAATCTCTTGGTGCATAAAAAAGATCTGTTAAGTTGCAAAGACTAAAATCTCAAACCCAAAGAGACATTCTTTATAAAAGTTAAGAGTTAACCTCGCCTACCTAAAACGGCTCGTTCTATCATGCCCCCACATGTCTACGTCACGAGGTGGGAAGATTTGCATAACACCGCCCAAAATTCACGCAAAGAAAGAAGGCGTAACTTATTCTCGCTGTAGTATTGTTGCCGCCGCCATGTCTAGAGCTGATCCGTGCTGGTCACTGAAGAAATACATCAACTTAGCGCTGTGGATCGCCGAATCGACTTTCACCGTGGACGAAGTGGAGTCCAGCTCGGGGTTGTTACATGTGGTTGCCGCAAGCCCGCCGGCCGTTCCCCACTCTAGCCCGCCGGCCTCCGCTCACCCAAACCGGCCTCCGCTCACTCCAGCCCTACGGCCGCCGCTCACTCTCGCCCTCCGTGTGCTTCGTTATGAAAGCAAACTACTTTGTTTGTTTCCAAAAGAGGACACGACTAGAAAATCAGTGGTTAAGTTGTATTTACAACAATGTTCCAGAACAGTTTAACCCAAATTTCCAGATGTGTTTTTGCAGCAGACTTACAATGCCGGCATGTTCTGACTCACAGACTGCAAGTACCTTTTAAGGATTTGCCACTGATGATTCAAACGCGAGTTTTGAGCAGTGTAGAGTAGCACTTGTTTGTCATTTCTCTGATCACAAATGAGCTTTTCATGGTTTCAACATGGCCAGACATGGTTTTATGTTTACGCGGCGCGATGCAACGTAATGCATAAAAAGACAGTATAAGTCACTATAATCAGTAATTATTTCCCCACTGGATGCAACAAATGCCGCGTTTATAATGGTTTTAATGTTTTTGAATCATCGCTCCGGGCTGACGGCATCATCAAAGTATGGTGAGGGGCGTAACATTTCCGTCACACGCTTGAGGTATTCGGTCAATCACAACGCACTGGATAGCTGGCAAATCACAGCACACCTCGCTTTTTCAGACCGATGAGCTTTGTAAAAATCAACGCGTTTCAGAAAGACGGAGCATAGAGGAGAAACAATAATGTACAGTACGTGGAAAATAATGTGTTTTTTTAAACTTTAAACCGCATAAACACATTTCATTAAACCAATACACAAAATAATTTTCTTTTTAGAAACATCATATGACCCCTTTAAGCAAAGCGAGTTTTGTGAAGAAATGTGAGAGGAATAAAACAGGATGTGAGGGATGGAGCGACAAAATAAGAAATAGCAAACACAGCATGTAATGAAGTCAAAGATTTAAAAGAGAAGACAGCAAACATGGAGAGGGGGTTTTCTTCAGAGACCGCCCGTCTGTGCAGGAGGAAGACTAATAGTCTGAAGACAAAACAAAACACAGTGAGAGAGAGAAAGCATATGTGATGTGTTCTGTTCACGCGTGTCCTGAGGCGTAACATTAAATGTTCTTAGTCTCATAACAACATATCAACCCTCTTAAAACACTTCAAAGCCTTTTAACAACAGCAGACCCCATTTCACTACAACAACTGAACTTATTCATAATGTCAGAAACATTCAAGGCTGCAAAAGACTCACATTTTAATCTGTTAACATGACCATAGTCAATTATTTGTAATAATTTTATTTTTTTATGTATGCATTACAGCAATTGATTCAGAAGGTTTACATTTATGCATTTAGCAAAGCGAATGGCATTGCATTCAAAATATATGCAAGTTCTATCAGTTTTTGCAGTTCCTGGGAAAAACTAAAAACCTGAATTCAGGAAGGATTTAAACAATGTGTATGTCAAATCAATCATACAATATCAGGTCTCCAAATTCAAGGAATGATCTGCAGTTATTAAACAACAACAAAAACACAGTGATTCGTGAATCTTCATTCCTACAGATATTAAATACTAGAAATAAGAATACAGTATTTCAAAGAGTCTGTATTGCCTGCCATAATGATTCAATGTTTGATTGAAATGTTATTATTATATACTGGGCGTTCAAGTGAATTTGCTCGGAATTTCAGTGCCGATTAAATACAGCCTGGTCTAAATCACATAGTTTTCTTTATTGTCTTTAGAATATATATCTAGATAATGAATACATTTATGTGCCTATATTTGATCATTTCCTGGTACTACTCCTCTGTTTGATTCTCTGTTCTCCTTATTCATTCCAAATAACACATGCATGCTTACAATGACAGATTTGTCATATTCAACATCACGCCAACATTCACAACTCATCATTACTCCTGCTAATGCTTATAAGAATATACACACAAATTCAAAATACCCCAAACCTGCTTCTCTTCTGCCCCTTCAAGCACTGACATGGAGAATCTGTAATTCAACATTTGAAAGAGTATCATTACCATCTAACCTCTGACTGAGGATACAAACCTCCAATCTGCTGACATGAGAAAAGAGCTTTGCATTAAAAAGAATAGTTCACTCAACAATAACAGCTAATTTACTAACCTTTCTGTCATTCAAAACTGTATGATCTTCAGTACAATACAAAAGGAGATGTGAAGCAGAATGCATGACATCTAAATTTTTCAATGGTCATCACTGGCACATAATGCAACAAAGATAGGCGAAGTCACACGATTTTAAGAACTAGACCTACAAATTTTGGACTAACAAACACATTATGCTGCTGCCAGTTCTGAAGTTATCTTGTAACCCCCTGGTAATTTTGGTTCTGATTCTCAGGAGAAACTGCCATTTGACCCCCCACTCTACAAAAGAGTGATATTACTCTGTAACTATTGATCCATGACACTTTAATATTGTGGCTTTATACTATACATGGTCTATCTTTTATTCAGAAAAAACTATTTAGCAAAATCAAAATTTGAGCCTGGGGTTTTTCTGAAATTTGGTTGATTTGACAGGGAATTACCCTATATTCAAAGTCTTCTCATGCAGCAATGTTGTGCAAGGAACAGGGACAAATGCATGCTTTTATTTTCTGACAATCATGCCATATTTTGTTTAAAATCGGATGCTTTTAAAACATGCGGTTTTCACATGTTCAGAAAAAAGTAAACTAACATTTGAAGGAAACTCCTACTGAGAAAACACCCCCAAATTACTAGGTATGCATGAGAATAACAAAGAACGTAGCATCAAAAAACTGGTGTCGATCCATATTGGACTGAGACAGGATGATAATTTGGACGTCCTCTGAAAGGCCTTTTAAATATCAGACAGTGTCTGAACTGTGTCTGCCCCCTGCAGGGCTGGAGAGCATGTCACGAATCGGTCAGGACGATATAAGGACACCACACCACATCCCTGCCACCAATTCAATCATGCATGAGCCAAAATCCATCTTTCTATTCATCCATCATTCCAGCTTCCCATGGGAGCACCTCTAACAGAGATCGCCCTCCTCCCTCTCAGGGTCCCGATCTTCCTCAACCATTATTTCTATTTTTGGCCCTGGACCTCCAGCCTTTAGAATTCATAGCCCTTTAAAGGAATGGTTCACCCAAAAGTAATTTACTCTCCCTCATATTGTCAGAATTTTTGAAAAATGATCACACAATGACATTGCAAATTGATCACATATGTCAAGCTTCAAAAGGCACAAAAAAGGATGATAAAAGTAGTGCGCGTTTCTAAGAAACAAATCCATCGTTTTAAGTTTAAATCATCGCTTCTGGCTAATCCATAATAACACTTCCTCCAGTAAAAAAGTCCATCTTCTGTTGTCTTCACAGCAAAAGACACCCCATATTTGTTTAGAGATGTTTTGGATTGTTTTTGCTTGTAAATGGTGCTTGATCGGTGTATTTTTTCTCTCCTGATTCAGACAAGACGACGTTATTATTCAACAGTTTGAAGCTAAAAATGACTTGATGGATTGTTTCTTACAAACAAGCTCTTCGCTTCGAAAGATGTTAAACTGATGGATCTGGAGCTGGTGTGGATACAGGGTGTTTTATCAGCTGTTTGGATTCTCTTCATTCTGACAGGACCCAGTCACTGCAGAGCATCCCATTGCTGAGACAGGAGGTGTGCCTAAATTTCTACCATATCCCTGGATGGATTGAGGGCGTTGAGATCCATTTTCAGAAAATCTTGTCCTTCTGGATGAACTCTTCTTTACTACCCAAAGATTCAAAGAGTCTAAAACAAAATAAATCTGACCCTCAATGCATCAGAGGCAATTTGTCTGGACATTAAACAGTCAGACATTCAGCGTTTTGGAGCAGTCAACCTCATACACTAACATTGCAGTCATGCACTCCAAACGACAGCGAGAGGACTTTATTCTCATACCTAAAACGCATGCAAAAAAATTCCAACACACACTTGTCCAACTGCAATGCACCAATGTGAGGATCTGTAAGACCCTGTTCACAACAAGTACGATTCAGCGTGTAATATACAATGATTATGTGTGTGGCAAAAAAAAAAAAAAAGTTAGCATTATCAAAGATATTATTTAAAGAGTTAAACAAAGTCAAGTTCCGCTTAGAATAACGTGTAGCACATATGCGAGCAATATTTGCTGAAAATAGATAGCCATAGGTAACACTTTTAAGGCGAAATAAAACTGCATTTAAGTGAAATGTAATGCATTATTACTGCCTGTTCATGCACGTTATAATGCCATGTATGATCCTAGAACTTATTGTACCCAGATAATAATAATAATAATCTTTATTTTCTATAGCACCTTTAAATGTTACCTTTAAAATCTCAAAGCGCTTTACAAAAACAAATAAAACAACAAAATGCACCATATAAAAATTATACAATAAGCAAGAGAAGAGATGCATTCAAAATAATTAAAAATAAAATAATTTAAAACAAATATTCAAGTAAAAGCTATCCTAAAAAATTGTTTTAATGTGAGATTTAAAAATGCTACATTATTATACATTATAATACATATCTATTCATTGCTACACCATTAAAAAATAGAATGCATTAAAACACCTTCAAATATTGTTATGCATTTTAACTTTGGTTACAATTATATGAAAAGCTATAATGCTATAGTATTGATGAATAACCTATATAACGCATTATAAAGCTTATTAAAGGGGTCATATGATGTTGATTTCAAGTTTTCCTTTCTCTTTGCAGTGTTACGAGCTGATTGTGCATAGATAAGATCCCTGAAGTTGGAATGACTAAAGTCTCAAAACCAAAGAGATATTTTTAATCAAAGTTAAGACTCTGCCACGCCCACCTAAAACAGCTCCTTCTAACAAGCCCCCACATATCTACCTCAATATGTGGAAAAATTTGCATAATGCCGCCCAAATGTTCAGCAAAGAAGAAGGCGTGGTTTTCAGTAACCGCAGTTAGTGTTGATGCAGCATGTTGGAGACGCTGTGTGTTTCTAGGCGAACGGAAAAGCCACTTTATTTGGCCTTCCGAAAGTAGATGCATTAGAGAATCTTTTTAAGATCATTACACAGAACCGGCAGCATTATGGACGACCAGTTCGTTAACCTAGCGGAGGAGTAATATGACTTTTTGCTATGACAATCTGGCGCTTCTGAATCAGTAACTGTAAGTATGTTTTGTTATTAGTTAAGTATTTGCTATTGACTGTTCAAATGCTGAGTTTTGTGCATCAGTTGTTGTGTGTGTGTGAGAGAGAGAGCGAGAGAGAGCGAGAGAGAGCGAGAGAGAGAGAGAGAGAGTGAGAGAGAGACGAGCGCCTGAGGCGACTCGTAGTGGAGAGCGAGAAAGAGAGAGAGAGCAGGAGAGAGAGCGAGAGCGTCACATCAAAGTGGAGTCAGTTGTCTTAACCGTGGCTTGTGTACTGCAAACACATATTCATCACGGTGTCTGTCACGCGACTCTGTTCCCCTTTCTGGTTCTGTCTTTACATTTATTTTTAAAGATGAAGCTTGTGATTATGGTAAGGGATGTTACATTTCCGACGAGTGATTGCGGTGTTCGGCCAATCACAATACACTGGGTCAGCTGGCCAATCAGAGCAGACTGCGATTGTCGGAAGGAGGGACTTGTAGAAAACGGAAGCGTTTGAGAGAGCGGGGCATCGAGGACCTACAATAATGTACAGTATTAAAAAATAATGTGTTTTTTGAACATTAAAGCATGTCAACATATTCTGTTACACCAAATACACAAAATAATGATCTTTAAAAAAGCATCATATGACCACTTTAAGTAAAGTGCTACCATATAGATTTGAGATACCAGCATTTATCATTTTTTTAACTGATTTGGTGCATGAATCATCCTAATGAACAAATGCAATAAGATTAATCATTTAATTATTCAGCTCACTGAATAAATACCATGTGACAAAACAAAAGTCAGTGATTTCATGTTTTGTCATGCTATGCTACTACTTGTGGCACATTACTGTAAAAACAACATAATAGCTACTTTCATTCTATTCAAAAAGTGCAGTTAAGCACTACTAGTTTTACTAGTTGCTGAAAAAAGAGCACACGTGTCCAGGTCAAGGTCACTTAAGCCACGCCTTCAGAATGATCACTGAGGTCAGTAACAGAAACAAGACAATCTGCAGTGCTCCTATTGATTTTCAATGAGGCTGCGTTAAGTGAATCCTGCGCTGTCCCACATTGAGTCTGCAGCAGCAGCAGTGAATGTGGGTTGAGGTCACTCACTGCGTCTGAATTTAGCTGCTGTCAAATGCATTACAGACAAGATGCAAGAATCAAACTGACAGTTCAGTAAACACCTACTATTCTGCATGTGTTTGGGATCCACACGATTGATTTCTGGATGGTGTTCTGATTCGATTAGACCTTGAACTCTGACACTGAACAGCAAATGAATACAAGAACAACTGGGTGAAATACTACAGGGATTTTCACACTAGGCTTAACCATGGGTTAACCCTTAATGATGGAAAGTTTTAACCCTGGGTCAAGCCACATTTTACATCTTGATAGTGGGTTCGCACTGCCTTTAACCCTTGGAAAAAGCATGAAACAATGCAGCACTATACAAAGAGTTCCAGAACAGTCAACCAATCATTACTTGCATAAATGCTCTCCTCACTGAATATTCATGAGCTTAGTAAACTTTCATATACTTTAGTTTCAGCTTTCAGTTAAAAATGCATGCAAACCATTAAAAAGACTCGCATAGACACTATCTGAGATCTAAATAGCGACATTTCCTCTTAAACACATATATTGCATAATCAATGCACATTATACAATTGCAATATTACAAATTAACTTCATAAATATGCAACATAAATAACGTCAGCTCAGGATTTAAAGATGCACAGATGTGAAATCTCAAACCTAAATACCCAAGATTAATTACTAATCAAGGATAAAAGTATTAATAGTGTGAAATATGGAACAAGGTAAAGCAATATCACATTAATCAAGGGTTAAAATTACTAAATGGCCTAAAAAAAAAGAACAGTGTGAAATATGGAGCAAGGTAATGCAATATAACATTAATCAAAAGTTAAAAATGACTAAATGGCCTAAAAAAAGAATAGATATAATATCAAATGGATCCAACTAGTAATAGAAAGACTATAAGAGGCCCTCAAAATCTGCACACATAAACCATATTTTCGACCAGCAAAACGCACCTTTCTGAAGCCTCCTGCCTCACATCCGTTAAGCCCTTCATAGAGAGAATGATGCCGTTTGCACAGAACAGCGGATGGCACCGTCACGCTGCCGTTTCCATTAGTCGTGGTGGAGGATCCCAGGTTCATCCCGCTCAGTGCGTCTGACGCTAGCGCTCTCTCCTCTGGCTTCGCTCTGTCGGGATGCCCGGGTCCAGCCGGAGACTCGGGTTCTCCGCTACTCAGGCCTAGCTACATAAAGATCGTTGCCTTATTAGGACTCCGGTTGTACAGCATACAACAAGTGCGACAGTTAATGACAGGTTTCAAGGATGTTTTGTGAAGGGTATGTTCGCAACTCAGTACATGGAGGAAAACAATTCATTAATGCAAACGTGAGCAATGCAACAAGAAAAAAAGCAGCACCAGCCATGTTTGGCAAGACACTCTTAAAGAGACATTACCAACTCAAGCACCTCAAATCAAAAGCATCACTCTCAAACTAACTCCACCATTATATAAGATGCAGAAATATCAATGTTTTGTAAATTTTTTTTAAAAATAAATTGCATTTCCAGTACAAAATGAAATCCTAGATCGAGAGATGAAGCTCTGATGATATTTAGTCCCAGTGTGTTGCCGTCATCCATATATTGCTTGACCTCCTCCTGCTGTTGATACAAAAGACTCAAAGTCAGAAAAAGAGACAACTGGTTTGTATAAAGACCAGTTTGAAGCCAACGCAATAGGTGACGTCTTATTTTCAAACAGGTCTCTTAATTTCCTCTCTCTCCACAGACTGGATTTGCACTCGGCTCATTGCACCGTCCTCTCATCTTTATCTTCTCCGCTCTGACGTGCCAGTTCATGAAGGAGCAATCCTGGTTTTCAGCGATGCTTCAGCGGTCACGCTGGATCTCGGTGCTCTGCCTAAATGTGTGTTTGGTAAGATAACAACATTAAGATGAAGAGGAGGAGAACGAGGCGTTGTCGTGTTTGTGAGCAGTCATGCAGACCTAGACGGGAGAGAAAGACGGAGTGAATGAGAGCCTCTGATCCCCAGCGAGAACACGGGGCGTGTGTGGGGGGTCCTCCAATCACACTCAAGCAGGCTCTGGGAGGGAGCCAATCCTCTCGGGTTGGCGCGAGCAGGTTATGTGGTTTACATGGACGATGACGCATGGAAATGATCACCCCTCTCCTCTGTAGCTCTATTGCCTCAGTCTCCGTCACCCACAATCAAGTTAACTACCGGTCAGCACTGTCTTGACGGGAACAATGGACCCCTAAAGGTTCCCAGGGCTCACGCGGCTCTCCGCCAAATTAACATTGAGAGAAAACTTGGATAGCGGTACGTTTTGTGTTGCTCTGCGAATGTGGAATTAACACCGAGAATCTCCCTCGTGTGGCACCAAATATACGGGGTTTGGTCCGAAAAATATATTCACTTTCAATCGCCCGCCGCTCAGTGCCATATTATTACGGGGATTTGTCACTGAAATCAGCATTGACCATGTTTACTCTATTAATGCCTGTGATGGTCCTTATTGTGAAACTTATTTATAAGGGCCAAGTCACTCTTCTATAAACTCTCTCTTGCTAAAGTATAACATAATTTGCTTCTGCTCAGAAAAGACTGAGTCATATATTAAGTAACCAATGAAACAATCAGCAGCAGTCACAGGTAGGAATAAAAAGGTTAACAAAAAAAAATATGAGTAAAAAAAAATAATATACTTGAACTTAAACTATAAATTTAATTAAAATTAATTAAATTTCCTTAATGTAGAATATTGTTAAAAAAAATGACATTTCTAATACACTAATAAATCAACCACACATAAAATTAAAGGCAATGTAAAACTATTTAAAACAAACTATAAGAGATATAAATAATAATCTTACCCATGACCTTGATTTTGCATCCACCTCCCCTTACAGGTGTTATATATGATAAAGGGATAGTTCACCCAAAATGAAAATTACCCCATAATTTACTCAACCTCAAGCCATCCGAGGTGTTTATGACTTTCTTCTTTCAGACAAATAAAATCAGAGTTATATTAAAAATTATCCCGGCCCTTCCAAGCTTTATAATGGCAGTGGGTTTTCCAAGTCTATCAGGGGTGAGTATACTTAATAGTCCAAAATACGTCCAATATAAGCTGCATCCATCCATCATTAAAAAGTGCTCAAGGCTCCGCGGGAGTGAATGATAATAAAAGGCAGAGCTCCTGAATCGCGAACTCGATTGCGATCTTAAGTGCAGCCCTTAATCCATATTTACTAACTTTAGAAACTCGCTAATATCTAGCTTCCTACTATCAGGTCTGAGTGCATCACTTCTGGCCGGAGGACCGTCATTCAGGTCATAGCCATAAGCTACGGTGAGGAAGAATACTTGACCCTGGCGACCAAAAAACCCAGTATAAAGGTCATTTTTAAAAGAGATTTATACCACTCATCTGAAAGCTGAATAAATAATCCTTCCATTTATGCATTGTTTGGATAGGACAATATTTGGCCAAGATAAAACTATTTGAAAATCTGGATTTGCGTGGTGTGGGGATTGCAAAAAAACAAAAAAAAAAAATACAATATTGAGAAAATCTGCTTGTAAAAGTTGTCCTCAAATATGACGTTGCTTAGAAACGCCATATTAATTACATGATAATACATTTTTGATATTTATCGGTAGGGAAAAATTATATAAACTATCTTCACTTGGAACACTGATCTTTACAAATATCCTAAGATTTTGGCATAATAAAAGGAAAATCTAAAATTTTGACCCACTACCAATGATATTGTTTTTGCTACATATGCCCTGCGAATATGACTGCGTTTGTGCTTTCAGGGGTACATATGCTAGTATATGCCGAAGAGGAAAGTTTTGGTACAGGAAGCAAAGGAAGCAGGAAGTCCTTACTTTAGCAAAGGAAAACAGTCTCCTCTCGGCTTATATCGAAATTCTCCGACATTTTTCTTTACAAATCCTTGTTTTGTACTTTTAATTTGTGACCGGTGTTTTGTTTTGCTCTCTCCTTTGCGCTTCTGCATTCGTCACTTCTCACCGGAGCTTACATTACATCCTAGGGCTGGACGATATGGTCAAAATTGATATCACAATATATTTCTTAATTTCAGTCGATACGATATAATTCCGATATCGATATGAAACCTACTCCTATTTATCTGAATATAGAAATCT
The DNA here is from genome assembly GCA_018155175.1 of Sinocyclocheilus anophthalmus. Taxonomy (NCBI): domain Eukaryota; kingdom Metazoa; phylum Chordata; class Actinopteri; order Cypriniformes; family Cyprinidae; genus Sinocyclocheilus; species Sinocyclocheilus anophthalmus. The sequence continues at coordinate 96,471 of JADLZN010005758.1, read as the reverse complement.
TTTTGTAACATTATAAGTGTCTTTATCATCACTTTTGATCAATTTTGAGCATCCTTGCTATTTGATAAATAAAAGTATTAATTTCTATAATTTTTTCCCAAAAAAATAATAAAAATTATACTGAATGGAATAGTGTATAATGTTACAAAAGCTTTTTATTTCACATAAATGCTGATCTTTGGATCTTCTATTCATCAAAGAATCCTGAAAAAAAACAAAAAATAAGGTTCTCCAACTGTTTTAAAATATGATAATCAGCAGCATCAGCATATTAGAATGATTTCTGAAGTATGTGACACTGAAGACTGGAGTAATAACTGCTGAGAATTCAGCTTTGCCATCACAGAAATAAATTAATTTTAAAATATATACAAATAGAAAGCCAATTTTTAGAGCGATAAACAATATTCTTCAAACATTTATGTTGCTGTACCTTTGACCAATAAATGCAGCTCGGTGAGCCAAGAAGAGCACATTACCTTACAGAAAAATACAAAACAAACATTAAAACACTCGACTGATGGTATGTGTAGCGCTGTTATTCTATAGATTGAAACACAATTGTGCTTCAGCCAAAATAAAGGGTATTTTCTAAGGAAAAGTGATCCGAGTCGTCTGCAAAATATCAAAACTGAAATGTTGCTGGACGACAGGCTTATTTGAAATGCAAAACGCATCTCTTGCCAGCAGGTCTTCTCCCTGCAATGGAGGCCGCTTTTAGAGTGATCAACCGAAACTTCTAGCGGTTTTCCGCGGCAGTAATGGCTGTAATCAAAGCAAGCCCATCCGCCCTATATAATGCTTCTTATCAGATAACCTGAACAATCCCCATCAGAAAACTTTTCTGATGAATTTTTGTACCTCCGTGATTTGTTTGAAAAGTTGTTTTTGTTGTTTTTTGGTTTTTTTGTGAAGAACAGCAGTCACCGCCAGGAGATACATTCATATAAAAAACACGCGACGGGTTACTGCGTTTGGAAACGTGCAGTGCTAATGTTTATCAAAGAAGTTTAACACGGGAAAAAAAAGTAAAGCACACGCAAGTGCGAGCGCGGTGGAGGACGCGAACTTTCAGGTGGCAGTGCGGTGCGAAAAGTAGTTGGTCCTTCCTCGCTTTTCGTTCTCTTTCTGTCGGTCTTTGCTTCCTATCGCATATTCCGACCTTGGTTTTTCCCCTCCTCGTATCATCCCCTTTGTTCTGCCTCCACCACCTCGCCCCCCTAGTTTTCCCCCCCCCCCTCCCTCGTTGCGCCCCCTCACCATCACCTGACCCTATTCCTCTTTTGTCCCAGCTCATAGCATGTCCCCCCCTACCATCTATTTGCTGAACCTCACCCAACAGATGACCCACCCCCCCCACCCCCCCCACACCCCCCACACCCCCCAACACAGCTAGGCCCCCGTCGTTCTCATTTACACTGTATTGCGGTTACTAGGACTCCAGCGGCCCGTTCTCCGTTTTTATCACCCACCCCACAAATACGCTACCCGTCGATTCATCCCTCCTACACGGCAGCCCCCGGCCTTTGAACAACACATAGTAACAACACCCCCGCCCCCCCCCTACTGCAACATCATACAAGAAAGCACCCCCCTACAACATGACAAAGAGCGACGGGTTACATTAGCACACATCCACCCAACAACTAACATCACCCCCCTGAAAACCGGCACACCGCACAGTCACCCATTTTACGTTTTTAGCCTTGCCACCCATCCAACTAAATATCTTTTTTTATATAAACCGAATAGCCGCAATTGTCTAACTTCGATCCCACACCTTTCTTAGCACATCATACCCCCTACAGCTCCTACCTTTCCGACCCCACTTCCATGAAAGTCGACCCCCCCTCCAACCCAAACACCCCCCTTAACCCCACCTCTACCAAATAACTAAAACCCTATTAGCATATCTTAATTCTAAATTATATTGAACTCAATAATTAAAATTGGCCTTACACAGAAAATCTAAAAATCAAAACCTCCTCCCCATTCTCCCTCCCTCAGCTTCTTTTCCCACTCGAATAAATATTGTGTACAAAAAACACTAGTATCCGACATAACGTAATGAAGTAAGGCCAGAATTTGATGACAGACAGACAAATACATACAGAAGCAAATAAAGTGCAGTGAAAACCCCAGCGGTTTTAAATCGAATTATCCTGAAATGCTATCCACCTCCGTGGAGTTCACCTGGCTCCCTCTCATATGGAAAAACGCTGCACTAATTGATTCTCCACTGAGCAAACACACACAGAGATAGAGTGTAACCCTCGTGGGGAGGAGAACCCAACTCAGGCCGATGAAAACCCCCCGTGTGTGTGTGCCTGAGGTAAAACACGCGCTCCATTAACATCTCATTAGACGTCAGGTCTTCACACAAAGAGACACAATTTCACGGGGTGGTCGCGGTGCTGCTCATGGCTGCTTCATTAATTACTCGGATGGTACGTTTAATGCAATGAAGAAATACTGAGGGAATTCACTAGACATCACAACTGACTGCAATTTCTTTTAAGTTTTTGAAACGATTTTCCCAATTGGGAGTTCAGACGTAGCCGCTCCCCCCCCCTCCGTGTTGAAGGATGGATAGACTAGGCCTAATTTAGATCTTCAGTGCAAAAGTATGGGCAGCAGGAGATTTTGCTTTTCTTTCGAATATATAAATGAGATTTATCATCAGTGTCTTGGCTTAAGCAGAGAGGAAAATTAGATCAGCAGTGACTCTTTGCCAAACAGCCTAAACAAGCTGACTCATGTACCATATGGAGAGATAAAAATATATTTACACATACATACCTTATACTCTCATAAAGCAATACGATATAGTAAATCTCAGCTGCTTGATTGCTTGCACAAAACTACACAAAGACAAAAATCACAAAAGACAAAAATCACCAAAAGAGAGCCGAAGAGAAAGTTCAGAAGCCAGGTCTTCACAGAAACACAGTGGCGTTGATTTTATCCAGCATGCATCCAGCCCCCCCCCCCCCCATCTGAACAAGCTGAGGACATTCCATGTGTCCTTTGTCATGTAGTGAACGTGCGTCTGCCGCTTGTCACACTGCTGTTTGAGTTGATCTCAAGCTAATATCAATAATTCAGAGCTGCTCTGTGTAACCTCGCACCAGTTTTTGGGAGGGAAAAGAAGGGAGTGACCCAGTTATGCCACAAACAGACCCCAGTGACTCTATTAGCTCAAAATAAAACATAAGCAACACCCTACCTCAAAACAACATTTTCAGCAAAACGTTTCTCTTTCTGTGGCTCTAATAAAGTCTGTGTGCTTCATTTATAGAGCTATAATATAGGTCGCGCTTTCTCTTTCCGTTTGCTCCGTTTTTTAAACACCGAACTTCAAACTCATCCATGCCAAATTGTTCATTCTTGAAGTAAACTTGTGTCCATTTGGTGATTAAATAAACTGTTTTAGACCGCTGCTCGAGTTGAACGCGACGCGTCCGGAGTGTGTGTGATACCGGTGAGTTCTCCTAGACTCAGCGCTGCGCTTTTATTTTGATTAGATAATCATCAAGTGTTCAAGAATAGAAGCAGTTAAAGTGTGAGAGTATACATACAATATCCATATGTACATAATTTTAATGCTATAGCCTTTGTGTATATATTTAAAGATGTGCATCTTTAAGCATGACAGTTGAAATGAAATGGTAACACTTTAAAATAAGAGTCCATTTGTAGCATTAAGATTAATGAAAGCTGTGTAAATATTGTTCCTTGTTAGAGTGTGTTAATTTCAACATTTACTATTATTATTTTTTTACTGCTACTACTAGTATGGTTAAGTACTGTTTTTGTTAATAAAGCACTATTTTAGTTTTTGTTCAGTATCAATTTTAAAACTATCGGTTAATTAATCGGTATCGGCCAGTGGGGTCCAACCTAGCTATCGGTATCGGCAAAATCCACTATCGGATTAGATCCTTCTAAGCAGAATAGCCAGGATTGCACGCTAGGCCACAGTGCATATGAAAATATTGCAGTTATGCACAATTAAATATATGCATGCACATTTTCTGAAAATATGAAATACGCAAATGAGCTACATTCTCCAAAATGCAATGCACTAAGCCTGACCTTGCATTTTCATGAACCAGATGTGATATTAGGTCTTTTGGCAATATTTTAACTTTTTTTTGCCACAAAAATGGATAAAATGCTAAATTAAATGCTGAATTAAACATGCAACGTAGTGAGGTCAAGTGACAACATGAAGCATACTACTCTTTCAATGTTTATCACTGCTTATTGTATGCTGTTTCACATGCTATTTCTCTCAAGAGTAGGCAGTACACAATTAGAGACATTAATGACCAAAAACGATCTAATTAATCATCAACTGTCTCCTGTAATGTGATTCACTTGTGTGGTTGCATCCTTCAATTTCTCTTACAAATGTGTCATTAACAGTTTCAAATTAAATGACTATAAACTTCCAACTCATTTAAACAGTCGTTCAGTCAATCGCTCACTCCCACAAACACAGACACAAATATACACATTATCCTGATGAATTCATTAGTAGCTGTCTATATTTACTGCAAGAAACACTAAATGATTGAAATGAAGCCGTCTACACATTCAGAGCACATTATTTGAATTTCTGCATATGCTTGATATTTTTCAGACCACAGTCGCAGTGTTTAGTGGTCTGATCTGTGCAAACTCATAACATAAAGCTCCAAAAGGCTATCAAGCGAGACCTGAGAGAAGCCCTTTTCTGACCTCAGTTTTCATGCAGATATCTGAGCCATTACCATTTTACCCCAATGGAGCCACTGCAGTCTGCTTGCAGGTCACAAAGGTCAGTGGACAACATTAGGCCCTTTCGTACCGCTTTAGTTCCAGAACTAAACGTACGGTACTAAAGTACTGGGACGATTTTGCGCGAACTATTTCCCAGTACCATTTAAAGGGTTGCATTCGCACCGACAGTGACGTAAGCCGGTCGACAGCGACGTCATTTGTGCGCGGCGTTCAACAACAGAAACAAAGAACAAACATACCAACAGGAGGATGGAGGAACGCTGTGTAGGAGCTGTGTTCTGTTGTGTCTCGCGGGTTTTTCACAATAGGGACATGGATAAGTGACGTATACGTAAAGTGATTGAAAAGAACGAAAGGGAGGACCTAAGAACTCCAAAACCAATGGCTAGTGCTACAATTTCTACAAGTGCCTGCACTTAAGCGTCCGTCCATCTATCGCTTTTCTCCATACTTGCGAAATAAGTTGACATGCTTACAGTATGTTTACACGGCATTTTCGTACGCATTTGGCCAATCAATGTCTACTTACGTCACGGGTAGTACCAGTTGTGCTGGTTAGACCCTGCTCTGGAGTAGGAGCTAATTTGGTTCTCGAAAAAGGCAGTCCAGTACTAAAATTGCTCCCAGTTCCGGCGGTGCGAAAACGCCAAAAAGAGGGTAGTTCCACTATTAGTTCTGGTACTATGAAAAGGTTCCTGCGGTGCGAAAGGCCCTATTGATTTGCACTTGCTATAACACCACCTTCAGAGCTCAGGAACCAGCATCCTTCAGAGGACATCAGATATTTATTCAACACTAAAAGCTCTACAGGCCAAACTCTTACAGACAGTAATTCATAAACTGATGCACTAGTACAGTAAGTATGGAAGCCCTTTTATGCCACGTGATAAAAAAATTAAAATAAAATATTTAATTGCAACTTCTCACAATTCATACTTTTTCCCCAGTATTGCAAAGCTATATCTCACAATTCTGACGTTATGCGTCACATATCTGACTGAGTACTGTCTCTTTTGGACCTTTATATCTCAAATCTGAGTTTTTATCTCACAATTTTGAGTTCATATGTCTTAAATCTGAGTTTACATCTCGCAAATCTGAGTTTTGAACTTGCAATTTTGAAAAAAAAAGACAGAAATGTGAGATAGTCACAATTACTTTTTTATTATATTTTATCCTGTGATGGAAACAAACTTCCATAAGTAAAGGTTCTCAACTTTATTTATGATCCCACCTAATTAGTTCTCTAAATTACCACAACTTCAACTTTTTTAACATATATTTAAAGCAAAAACATATTTTTCTTCATCAGAACTACTTTAAACTGAACTACAATGCTACAGAAGCATTGTTAGTTAACTAATACTAAAACTATTGACTATTAACTATTAATTGTTTTCGTTAATTGAAATAAGCTGAAATAGAATGCAATATAAATGTTAGATGAAAAATGTACATAAATGAAAATTAAAAACATTGCCTTGTTTCGACTAACTAAAATAAAATAAGCACTAAAATTACTAAAACTGAAATAAAAATAAATGAAAGCTAATTAGAAGCTAGATTAGAATACATAAAACTAATAAAATTGACAAAGCAACAACATTACTAAAACTTAAACTTAAAATTCAAAATATTAATAAATACGACATAAATTAAAACTAAAATACAGAAATGGCAACTCTTTGCCCTCAAACTATTTTTTTAATACATTAATTATACTTTTGTTTACTAGTCCTAATTTCTCATTAAACACAGACTGGCTAATAAATGTCTTTCTGATTCGTATGACTGTGCAGTTGCAATCAGATGCCGATATCAAGTCTCTAGACCTGAAACGTGCACATAATCATCATTATATAAGATGAAAATGAACGCATTGTGCTTAATCACTGTTATGCAGCCTGTGAGTGACACAAGCAAGCCAACTGAGTATTCGATTCAGAAACAATTGGTGCTTTGCTTTCATTGAACCAAGATCCCATAATCCAGAGCTTAAACATCATAAGAGCCCTTGCGAAACTGTTCAGTGCATAAACATAACGCCAATGTCCAAAAGTTCAACTTTTAGCCACTATCCGTCTCTCTCCAAGTACATTAATTCTAAGGGCCGAACAACACAGTTTAGTCTGCGGTGTCACAGTGGCAGTAGATGGTTATTCTCTGTACTTCTGAATTATTCATAGCACCAGCAGACCACATTCACTCACTCTCTCCTCATGGTTTGCATTACATAATAAAACTAGATTTTTACATATTCTGAAGACTCTGATGTGGTGGTGTGGATTATTGTGATGTTTTAATCAGCTGTTTGGACTCTCATTCTGACGGCACCCATTCACTGCAGAGGATCAATTGCTGAGACACTGATGCAATGCTACATTTCTCCAAATCTGATGAAGAAACAAACTCATCTACATTTCGGATGGCCTGAGGGTGAACATTTTCAGCAAATTTTCATTTTTAGGTGAACTATTCCTTTAAAGACCAAAGGGAATGTTAAAGAATCTGTTAACTAAAAAGTAACATGTTTACAGCAATGCAATGCAGTGAAGTTGACGTGACCGTTTAGGAAACGTTTCCTGACTGATTGCATTCACAGTCACAATCGATCACATCTAAAGAAGGCCGAAGACTCAGCAGCTCTGCAGAAATGTGCCAAGTGATTCTTTTTAAGAGGTGCTTTTCTAGACTGATCTAATGCCAGATTCTCCAAACTGCACCAATAAAAGCTGATTAAGTTTCAGAATAAAACTGTGTTTGCAGGACTTGTGAGCTGAGGAAAATTTGTGGATGGACAACCATACAAGCTCTGATAAACCAACACAAATGCACACAAACAATTCCACAGTGGTGCAAAAATGCTAAATTTACACTACAATTCAAATGTTTGGGGTCAGTAAGATTTTTATTCAGCAAGGTCGCATTAAATTGATGAAAAGTGATAAAGAAATTTATAATGTTACAAAAGATTTCTATCAAAGAATTTTCAACACTTATAGTAATAATAAATGTTTCTTCAAATCAGCATATTAGACTGATTTCTGAAGATCATGTGACACTGAAGACTGGAGTGATGATGCTGAAAATTCAGCTTTGATCACATAAACAAATTACATCTTACAATATATTCACATAGAAAACACTTATTTGAAATTATAATAATATTTCACAATATTACAGATTTTACTGTATTTTTAATCAAATAAATGTAGCCTTGACTTTTTTTCAACAACTTACTGACCTCAAACTTTTAAATGGTAGTGCATATATAAAACCAAACCAAAAAATACTGGGCGTATTTCGTTTTCAGGAGTTGCCATATTTGGATATATTATTCAACACAGCTGGATATATTTCAAGCTTGTACAAGTATATATTTCAAGCTTCACAAGTACACGAACACTTGCAAATACTGCCTTTTCAATCCCTGATTGTGAATGGATTTGCGTAATGACAGCATGTGAAAAAGAAAACAGAGCAATGCAGAAAATGCAAACCATCTTTGCAATAAGTAACAAATTATGGCACATTTCTGAACACAACAATGCATGAAATCCAGCTTGAGCACTTATAGGAACATTCAGGGCAGCCCTGAAGAAGGAAACAACAAAAATCCATAAACAAAGTTCTTACCAGATCATCCATATTGTCTTCTGAACATCTGGATGGTGAGCACTTCTCCAATCCTTCATCAGATGAACATGGCTCAGATAAATCCTCTTCCTCGGTTGGAGATGAGCTGAGAGGAGACGTTTCGCAGTTCTGCTTCTTTTTCTTCTTCATAGGTTGAGGAGATTCACTTCGGGATGTCTGGGATAGCGAATGAGAGCTGAACAGAGTGGGTTTTCTTTCCTTACAGGATTCCGGGTGGTTTTGGCCTTGCAGCAGCAAATGCACGCAACTCTTCGACCTCTGCCTGGATCGTTTCACAACGCGGGATGTCCCGCTGTGGGCTTCCAGCAGGTGGCACAGGAAGTAGCTCTTCTCTAATTCCACTTCCTGTTGGAGAAGCTGAAGGACAGCGACCTGCTGTCCATCTGCCTGAGCACGCAGAGTCTTCAAGAGTTCCTCGAGTTTGAAATACGCTGCCCCGTTGCCCTTACATCCAAGTTTGAGACCTTGAAACGCCGATCTACCAGCAATCTCATCCGCTAGCTGACGATGCACTTCTTGGGTTTGCCTGAGCGTCAAGTTCTCGCTACGTTTCAACTCCTGACTCCGCCAGCTCAACAAACGCCGGACCTCCGCCGCACGCTCCCGGCCCAGAGCTTCCCGCTGCCTCAGCAGCTCCAGCGTCTTCTGCTGCTCGTGTCGGTAGGTCAGCTCCCTCAGCACTCGCTCCCGCTCCTCGCGCGCCTCCTCGCGTTGCCTCCGCAGCTCCAGAGAGAAGCGCTGGTGAGCCTGCTGGTTGCGGCTGCGCTCCACCTTTAACGCCGCGCGGAGACGCTCTACATCCCGCCACGGATCGGAGACAGAATCACGCTTGCAGCTGCTGCGCTTCTTGGAGGAGAGAGTCGGAGGGTTAGTGGCATCACCGTTTTCACCCATGATGGCATTAATGGTGGGCACACAGAAGTAGCATGCAGGTGGGATGAAATTGTCGATGTTGTACAGCAGACAGCATGCACACATAATCCAACATGCCAACTGAAAAGAGTAGAGATGAAAGATGATTATCAGCATGGCGACAGAAATATTCAGAAAACTGTTTTGCAGTGTTGAGGAAAGTTACTTTTAAAAGGAATGCATTACAATATTGCGCTACTCCCTAAAACAGTAACTAATTGCGTTACTTTTTATAGAAAGTAATGGTTTACGTTACTTTCGCATCACTTTTTCTTATCTGGGCTGGGCTTGCTTGTTCGTTTTTAATATAAAAATTTTTATATTTTTGGCAAATGTAAAAGCCCTTTCAGACCAAAAGTGAAATGAATAAGCCTCGGTGAGGAAAATGTAAATTCATGTCTGTACAGTAGAGGGCGCAGCTCAAACAAACCTTTCTAGATTGCATGAAGACTAGGACACAGGAAAACACTCTTCGGTAATAAAAAAAAAATAAAAAGAAACAAATGTTTATCTAAGGTCATTTTTGCTTATTAGTATGGTTGAATTGGATCATTAAAGGTCGCCATCAAAGACATTGGTTAATAAAATGGGATTAAATACATTAAGCATATTTGTGTTACTGTTAACATTTAATTATTGCTGGTCTATGCATATTTCTGAGTTGTGCATTGCGTTTTTTTTTATTCATTTTGAGGAATGCTGACTCTGTTTTTGTGCGAGTGAGATAGGAGTAAATGCATGTTCACATTTAGCCTAGCGCTACAGTAAGCATCATGCTCTGCACTCACTCCTGATTTCTCTTAACACAGGGACAGGAGAGCTGTCAGCGAATAAATCAGACAACAAAGTAACTGGCATTACTTATTTGGAAAAGTAACTCATATTTTCTTGTAAATTAAAAAGTTATGTATTACTTTAATAGTTCCTTGAAAAGGTAATCAGATTACGTGACTCACGTTTCGAGTAATGTTTCCCCCAGCACTGCTGTTATGATCACATGCACCATCTTTACAAACAAACTTATACAAAATGCTATACAGGTGCATCTCAATAAATTAGAATGTCGTGGAAAAGTTCATTTATTTCAGTAATTCAACTCAAATTGTGAAAATAGTGTATTAAATAAAATTCAGTGCACACTATGACTGAAGTAGTTTAAGTCGTTGGTTCTTTTAATTGTGATGAGTTTGGCTCATATTGAACAAAAACCCACCAATTCACTATCAAAACAAATTAGAATACTTCATAAGACCAAAAAAAAAAATTTTTAGTGAATTGTTGGCCTTCTGGAAAGGATGTTCATTTACTGTAAGGGTACTCAATATTGGTAGGGGCTCCTTTTGCTGTAATTACTGCCTCAATTCGGCGTGGCATGGAGGTGATCAGTTTGTGGCACTGCTGAGGTGGTATGGAAGCCCAGGTTTCTTTGACAGTGGCCTTCAGCTCATCTGCATTTTTTGGTCTCTTGTTTCTCATTTTCCACTTGACAATACCCCATATATTCTCTATAGATTCTCTATGGGGTTCAGGTCAGTCAAGCACACCAACACCATGGTCATTTAACCAAATTTTGGTGCTTTTGGCAGTGTGGGCAGGTGCCACATCCTGCTGGAAAATGAAATCATCATCTCCATAAAGCTTGTCAACAGATGGAAGCATAAAGTGCTCCAAAATATCTTGGTAAACAGATGCAGTGATGTTGGTTTTCAAAAAACAAAATGGACCAACACCAGCAGATGATATTGCACCCCAAATCTTCACAGACTGTGGAACTTAACACTGGACTTCAAGCAACTGGGCTATGAGCTTCTCCACCCTTCCTCAGACTCTAGGACCTTGGTTACAGTGGAGATACAAAACTTGCTATCATATGAAAAGAAGACTTTGGACCACTGGGAAACAATCCAGTTCTTCTTCTCCTTAGCCCAGATAAAACGCCTCTGACGTTGTCTGTGGTTCAAGAGTGGCTTAACAAGAGGAATACGACAACTGTAGCCAATTCCTTGACACGTCTGTGTGTGGTAACTCTTGATGCGTTGACCCCAGCCTCAGTCCATTCCTTGTGAATTTTTCACTCAAATTCTTGAATCGATTTTGCTTGACATTCCTCATAAGGCTGCGGTTCTCTCGGTTGGTTGTGCATCTTTTTCTTCCACACTTTTTCCTTCCACTCAACTTTCTGTTAACATGCTGATACAGCACTCTGTGAACAGCCAGCTTTTTTGGCAATGAATGTTTGTGGCTTCCCTCCTTGTGAAGGGTGTCAATGATTGTCTTCTGGACAGCTGTCAGATCAGCAGTATTCCCCATGGTTGTGTAGCCTAGTGAACCAAACATTTTGAAGGCTCAGGAAACCTTTGCGGTGTTTTGAGTTGATTAGCTGATTGACATATCACCATATTCTAATTTGTTGAGATAGTGAATTGGTGGGTTTTTGTTGATGTGAGCCAAAATCATCACAATTAAAAGAACCGAATACTTAAACTACTTCAGTCTGTGTTCACTGAATTTATTTAATACACAAGTTCACAAATTTGAGTTGAATTACTGAAATACAATGAACTTTTCCACGACATTCTAATTTATTGAGATGCACCTGTATATTATGCAAACACACAAAAAAAATTGCATACAAATGCAAGACAGTAATGAAGAGCTCAGGAAATTTGGTGCGTTCAAGTCAAGCAGTCAGAAAGATCGTATTTATGCACATGAACTAGAATGACCATACGTCGGGATCTATAAAGATGATGTATGGTCACCCTATATGAGCGTCATCACAGAGTCAGAATTACGAAACTCTGAACTTTCTTGAAGCCCTGAATTTCCAAGTAGTCCGTGAGAAAAAATATGGTAGACCCAAAAGATGCAGCATCTGTATTGATGGTAAATTTGATGTAATTAATACAATTATATATATTTTTCCAGGTATAATAAAACTAGCTAAGTTGCATGTACAAAATATGATAGTACTGTACAATTAGGATATCAATTTACAGCACCTTCATAAATTGAATAAAAACTGTTGTTTTAAAAAAAAGGTTTTAAAAATTTAAATATTGCAGAATTTTCTTGTAGCTCTGAAAACAAGCAAATCAAATTAAAGGAACCTCAATAAATGGCCACGAAAGACTATTATTTTTTGTATTAAAGCTACATCGCCATCTTGCTCCAACCAAAATGACTTGAACACATCTGATGTCGTACTTACGACTTCCCAGATGAATGCCCCAGTACTGCCCTTGTTTGAGCAAGCAAAACCAAACAAGGCTAAATAAACAATAAAAACTCCTTTACAGTCAAAAGTTTGGACACACCCATTGTTATATTTAATTTCAAAGTTTTAGAACAATAATAAAGTCTATGAAATAAAACATATGGATGTATGGGAATGATGTAGTGATCAAAACATGTGATGCAAATGACAACAATTTATAAAAAAAAAATGTATTTGTGCATATACATTATTTGCAACAAAATGTATTTGTTTACAAACCAATTTCAAATATTTCAGCATAAACTTTAATATTAAATTCAGTCGAGTGTGTCATCACTTTTGACTGGTTGACAGTAAAACTATATTTGGCATCATTAAGGCATATGCCAAGACAGGTGGCAACTTATTTTCTTTTACACACAGAATAATATTAAACACGAGAATGTGACATGCAGGCTGGATCTCACCTGCGTACCACAGAAAATACCAAAACCTCTGTCACGGTAAATCTTATGTTTGATTGTTCACGACACACATATACACACAGGTTTGTTTTTGTGAAAAGTGGGGACATCCCATAGGTGTAATGGTTTTTATACTGTACAGACCGTATATTCTATTGCCCTACACCAACCCTACCCCTAAACCTACCCCTCACAGGAGACTTTGTGCTATTTCAGATTTTCAATACACTCCATTCTGTGTGATTTATAAGCATTTTGAAAAATGGAGACATGGGGTAATGTCCTCATAAGTCACATTCTCCTTGTAATACCTATATCATACCTTTGTCATTATACACATTTATGTCTCATTTGTCACAAAAACGCGTACACACACACACAAACACACACACACACACACAACAAACACACAACACACACACATACGAGAGACACCAAACAAACACATCACAGACACACACACAAAACAGACCGCGACAGACAGACAGACAGACAGACAGACAGACAGAGACACACACAACACACACACACACACAGCAACAGACCACACACACAAACGACAGACCAGAGACCAGACAGACAGACAGACACACACTGACACACAGACACACACACACACACACACACACACACACACAACACACAGGAACACACACACACAAACAGACAGAGAGACAGACAGACACACACACAGACAGACAGACAGCAAACAGACAGACAGGCAGACAGACAGAAAGACAGACAGACACCACACAGGACAGACAGACACACACACAGACAGACAGGAACAAAACACACACACAGACCAGACAGACAGGACAGTAACCACACTACACAAACAGGACAGAGACACAGACAGACACAACACACACACACACAACACACACAGACAGAGACAGAGACCAGACACCACACAACAACAGGGACAGAGACACAGACGAGACAGACGACCCACACACACACACAACAAACAACAAACAAACAAACAGACACACAACACACACACACAAACAAACAAACAAACAGAGACACACGACAGACAGACAGCAGCCACACACACCACAGACCAGACAGACAGACAGACAGACAGACAGACAGACAGACAGACACACAGAGACAGACACACACAGAGCAGAACACAAACAAACACACATACACACAAACACACACAAACACACACCCAACCACAAACACACACACAAACACACACACACAAACACCACACAACACACCCCACACACAGATCCAATGAAACACAATGATACAGTAACACACAATCAGTCAGACTGTTACAATGTCACAAGCGCCATGATACACAAACACAACGATACAATGTATCACATTTCCCTAAAAACGAAACATTTAAGCGTCATCCTGCAGTAAGAGTCTCTTGTCAGACGCGTGTCAGTTTCTCCAGAGACTTTAAACGAGCGGGATCTAAACACACTGACCTGACCTCTTCCTCCTCACGAAAACTTCAGGATGCGCTTCATATATTCCTCCAGACAGTTCCTCTGGAAACCTCCAAACTCGCGTTAATCCTCCAGCGTCCGCGTCAGCTCGATGTCGCTCGTTGTTGGCTTGTTGTCGATGCGGACGCGTCTTAAGCACCAGTTGCTTCAGAGCACGCCATCAGGTGTCCAGCAGAGCTTCAGTGAGCACACAGCGACCGCTGCTGGACACCCGGCGACAGTGCAGCACTCACACTTACATCTTTCAACATTTAATCATGTCAGGGGGATTTTCTGAAGAAACAAAATCCATTGTTCTATTTTAAAGGGCTGATAATAATAGCTTTCAATGTTTCATTGTTATTTAGTGTAACTTTCCTAATTTTTAAAAATTGTTAAAAGGTGATATTTGCAAGACTTCCTCTGTGTTTGGGCTTGTTCTACACATTTTTTGTAATTTTTCCTAATATTTGACCTTTTAATCCATAATAAATACACATTATAACAGGGATGGGCAGTATTTCAGATACATGTATTTAAAATGCGTATTTGAAATACAAAATACTTTTTTGTATTTTAAAGCGTTTGGGAAAAAAAATCTAACTGTAATTTGCATTGAAGCTTTTGTATTTGTATTTAAATACATTTTTTTCCACACAGTATTTTGTATTTGTATTTAAATACATTTTTCCACACAGTATTTTGTATTTGTATTTAAATACATTTTTCCACAAATTATTTTGTATTTGTAATTTAAATACATTTTTCCACACAGTATTTTGTATTTGTATTTAAATACATTTTTCCACACAGTATTTTGTATTTGTATTTAAATACATTTTCCACACAGTATTTTGTATTTGTATTTAAATACATTTTTCCACACATTATTTTGTATTTGTATTTAAATACATTTTTTTCCACACAGTATTTTGTATTTTTATTTAAATACATTTTTCCACACAGTGTTTTGTATTTGTATTTAAATACATTTTTTTCCACACAGTATTTTGTATTTTTATTTAAATACATTTTTCCACACAGTGTTTTGTATTTGTATTTAAATACATTTTTTTCCACACAGTATTTTGTATTTTTATTTAAATACATTTTTCCACACAGTGTTTTGTATTTGTATTTAAATACATTTTTTTCCACACAGTATTTTGTATTTGTATTTAAATACATTTTCCACACATTATTTTGTATTTATATTTAAATACATTTTTTCCACACAGTATTTTGTATTTATATTTAAATACATTTTTCCACACATTATTTTGTATTTATATTTAAATACATTTTTTCCACACATTATTTTGTATTTATATTTAAATACATTTTTTCCACACATTATTTTGTATTTATATTTAAATACATTTTTTCCACACATTATTTTGTATTTATATTTAAATACATTTTTTCCACACATTATTTTGTATTTATATTTAAATACATTTTTTCCACACATTATTTTGTATTTATATTTAAATACATTTTTTCCACACAATATTTTGTATTTGTATTTAAATACATTTTCCACACATTATTTTGTATTTGTATTTAAATACATTTTTTTCCACACAGTATTTTGTATTTTTATTTAAATACATTTTTCCACACAGTGTTTTGTATTTGTATTTAAATACATTTTCCACACATTATTTTGTATTTATATTTAAATACATTTTTCCACACAATATTTTGTATTTATATTTAAATACATTTTTCCACACATTATTTTGTATTTATATTTAAATACATTTTTCCACACAATATTTTGTATTTGTATTTAAATACATTTTTCCACACAGTGTTTTGTATTTGTATTTAAATACATTTTTCCACACATTATTTTGTATTTGTATTTAAATACATTTTTCCACAAATTATTTTGTATTTGTATTTAAATACATTTTTCCACACTGTATTTTGTATTTAAATACATTTTTCCACACATTATTTTGTATTTGTAATTTAAATACATTTTTCCACACATTATTTTGTATTTATATTTAAATACATTTTTTCCACACAGTATTTTGTATTTTTATTTAAATACATTTTTCCACACAGTGTTTTGTATTTGTATTTAAATACATTTTTTTCCACACAGTATTTTGTATTTTTATTTAAATACATTTTTCCACACAGTGTTTTGTATTTGTATTTAAATACATTTTCCACACATTATTTTGTATTTGTATTTAAATACATTTTTCCACAAATTATTTTGTATTTGTATTTAAATACATTTTTCCAAACAGTATTTTGTATTTGTATTTAAATACATTTTTTTCCACACAGTATTTTGTATTTTTATTTAAATACATTTTTCCACACAGTGTTTTGTATTTGTATTTAAATACATTTTTTTCCACACAGTATTTTGTATTTTTATTTAAATACATTTTTTCCACACAGTATTTTGTATTTGTATTTAAATACATTTTCCACACAGTATTTTGTATTTGTATTTAAATACATTTTCCACACAGTATTTTGTATTTATATTTAAATACATTTTTCCACACATTATTTTGTATTTGTATTTAAATACTTTTCCCACACAGTATTTTGTATTTATATTTAAATACATTTGGGAAAAAAAAACTGATGCCATCTGGTCGACGCTACAGAGCTCTGAGCACCAGACCGACCAGACACAGGAACAGTTTCTTCCCTCAGGCCATCCATCTCATGAACTCTTGACAATAACTGTGGAACACACACGATTTATTCACTCATACACTTATTTATCTAACACTCATACTTAGTCTACACCTCAAATTTGCACTTAATATACCTGTACATACAACTGTCTCTTGTTATATACCTGTACATACAATTGACAGTTGTATTTTTTATTCCCTAGGTTACTGTTCTATTTTTCTATATTTTTTTTCCTTATTTACTTGTTCTATTTTTTATGTTTTGTCTTGTCACTGTCATTCTGTTTGTGCTGGAGAAGCTTCTGTCACCATAACAAATTCCTCTTATGTGTAAACATACCTGCAATAAAGCTCATTCTGATTCTTCTTCTGATACATTTCCACACATTATTTTGTATTTGTATTTAAATACATTTTTTTCCACACAGTATTTTGTATTTGTATTTAAATACATTTTTCCACACATTATTTTGTATTTATATTTAAATACATTTTCCACACATTATTTTGTATTTGTATTTAAATACATTTTTCCACACAGTATTTTGTATTTATATTTAAATACATTTTTCCACACATTATTTTGTATTTGTATTTAAATACATTTTTCCACACAGTATTTTGTATTTATATTTAAATACATTTTCCCACACAGTATTTGATTTGTTTCATTGTATTTGTATTCATTTGTTTCATGTATTTGTGCCCCATCCCGCATTTAAAATGTACAAACTAAAAAGTTTTTGCAGTTTTCCTAATTTTTAATTAGTAACCAGATGTTTGTGTGTGTGTGTGTGTGTGTGGCTTGTTCACAACACTGACCTTTTAATCTATAATAAATGTATATTTTAAAATGATTAAAATCAGGAATATTCTGCTTTGCACTTTTCCCTAGTATTTTTAATTAATTTGGTCCCCAGAAAACTTTATTTGTGCGGATTATTCTCAACACTGACATTTTACTCTTAATAATTAGTTTAAAAGTATTAAAAGCATGAATTTTTCTTTCGGCTGTTGCTTTTTTTCCTATATTTTTAAAATAAGTTTGGTCACCGAAACTTCTTTATAAATTTTTTGCTTGTGTTCCTCCACACTGACCTTTTAATAATAAATATATGTTTTAAAAAATATATAAAAATCAAGAAGGTTCACTTTTTCCTTAATATTTGTAATAAATGTGATTACCAGAATATATCTATTTTGGGGGCTTGTTCTCCACACTAACAACATTAAAGCACTGTGAATAACATGCACATGAACATATGTTTTAAACTAATAAAGGTTAATAAATGCTCTCCAAATATATTGCTCAATGGTTGTTCATCTCATTTAATGCATTACCTCATTTAAAACTAAACTAAAAGTTAACAAATAAGACCTTATTGTAAAGTGTTACCAATAAAACATATAAAACATTTGTTCAAGTCGAATTGTTTTTTGTAGATTTATTGTTGGTTATGATGCCAGAGCATTAGATTTTCTGCTCAGAAATGTCATTCATTTGAAGTTTGTTTTTTTCACTGTAAATCACATTCAGTTTTCATAGTAAAGTAGAGATGAAGTGAATATTCTGCAAAATAATTCCTTTTTGTGCAAACGATTCATTTGGCATTAAACAAAATCACATAATTAAGATGTAGAAATAAGTCACAAGTTTAAGGTGTTCCCAAAAACAACAGAAGAAGAGCAAAAGAACAAAACAACAGAATAGAAAAGCGATGGATAGTAACAAGAAGTAGGAGAATAATACGAGAACCGCAACAAAAGAAAGTAAGGAAAGAGGAAGCTTTATTAGAAAACATGGGAAGGTTCCGGGAAAGGTGAGCATTCCCAGAAAAATGAGGCTGCACTACAGGACCTTAAGGAACACATGTGTCAACCAACAACAAAGAACATGAACATAAAGTCTGTTAGTCCTCTGTGGAGAAACATCAGGAGTCATCCACATTAAAACCTCTTCTTTTTTAGGCCTAGGAAAAGATCATGAATGATTTAGAACCATTAATTATGTCCAATTTTTGTATTCAAATATCATTATTATTATTATTATTATTGTTGTGAAAGTATGTTCTATATTTATATAACATAAGCAATGTTCTTAAGAAGGATCAATAAATAATGATAATGATTCATATAATAGTAATCAGGATTATTCTAAACAGAAAATATCTAACTCATAATATTATTCTCATTATTATCCATAATTATCAGAAGAAATATTTCTAATTAGGCCATATTTATTAATATTTATTCTCATCGTTATCTGTATTGTCAGAATAAATACTTTTAATATACCAAATATTTCTATTATTATAATTATATTTTTAATATTGAACTCACATTATTATCTAAACGAATGCTTGGAGTCAGATCATATTTAATCTAATTATTATCCATAATTATCAGAATTAGTACTTCTAATTAGAGAATATTTATTAATATTTATTCTCCTTTGAGATCTAATAGAAAGAATAAGAGAACGCCTCTACTCAAACTTATTAATATGTTTATTCATCTTATTATCTCAAATTATAACTAGAAATTAATAAATTATACTAATTGTTATTATTTTCAATTATTCACCGCCAAAATGATAAAAAAATAAATCACCATTAAAATAAAACGCAATCATTTTTCCAAAACCTCCTTTAAATAAAGAAGCTGATTCTCTGATGCTTTTTAGGTTTTAGGAACTTTGTATTATTAGACTCATTTTTACTGTATATTTGTTCTTTTAGAGATTAAAATATAGTTATTTGCATTATAGGCTCATCAGATCAGTTTATTATATATTTCTGCCATGTTAAAGCTCCAAGTCATATTACAGTTTCCAAAAACGAAAAAAGATTTGCAAGAATAATACTTGACACTATTTCTTCAAACTGCAAACAGAACACACTTTATCATCTCACATAGCCGACTGCATATATTTGTGTTGTTTTGATACTTCATTCTCAATCTTTAAACCCAGAAGCTACAACATGATCCTCGTTGGCAAAGTGGAGCAGCAACACCTTCAGTAACCGCTATTAACTCATGCATCGAGTCCAACAAAACCTCATGATGGATGATCCTGCAGCTGCAGGCTGTGATCTCACATACACGCCTTCATTCCAGGACACTGGAGTCTGTTCCTTTCTAATCCGTGAACCACCCAGAGAGAGAGAGTCTGACACGAGCATCAGCTCATCATGCATCTGCTGCACATTAAGATCACAGGTGCATTCGATATGCCGTGAAATACAAATATACAATATCATATTTAAGGTTACCAGAACAAAAGAAGATTGGCCTACTATTTAAAAAATATACAGTATATTAAGTGATACAGTATGTATCATTACATCGATATACATTTCATGCAGTATTATGCTACATTGTTGCCACATGACTTAATTATGCATGTTGCATGTTTACTTCAAAGTCTAGTTATCATCTCAGAAAAAGATTAGGTTTGCATGTCTCATTTTTTAATACAAGCAAGCGTTGCTAAAAATCACAACTGGTTCCTTCATTACACTGGAGAAGGTCAAACACAATGCTTTCTGGGATACAGTGTCATATTCTGCACATTTTCTCAAATGTAGTAGATACTGGCACACTATACAGTACATACTGTACTATAGGAATAGTATGCATGCTATTCTAAACATAAGCACAGCTAAATTAGTAGAAACTGCTGTAAATGTAATAAAAATGTCCTTTACAGAAAGTTGAATTTCGAAAAATATGAATATTATCTGTTTAATATTAAAATAATGATAATAATAAATATTATCTTACTGATGTATTTATTCTGATAATCATAGATAATGAGAATAAGCTTTACTTATAACGTTTATATTATGTGATCAAAAGTATTTTTTCCAAAAAGTATGCATAATAGTGAGAATAAATAATAATGTTATCTTATTGAAGTATTTATTCTGATAATTATAGATGAAATTGAGAATAAACATCATTTATAAATATTATCTGACTGAGTATTTAGTCCAATAGTTACGTATTATAAATGGAATAAACATTATTAAATATGATCGAGAAGTATTTATTCTAATCAGTATATAGATGATAAAGAGAATAAATATTATTTATACATTTTATCTGATTAGAAGTAGTACTTCCAAAAAATATGTATAATAATAAGAATAAACAACAATATATTTTATCTAAGTATTTATTCTGATAATTATAGCGTATTGAAAATACTTAATTATAATCATTATCTGATTATATATATATATATATTCCATTATTATGTCGAGATGAGAAAAACGTTGGTTAACTATTATCTGAGTAAAGTATTTATCTGATTATTTTAGATAATAAGAAAAAACATAATTTGCAAATGTTATCTGAATAGACATATTTATTCCAATAGGTATGTGTAATAATGACAATAAACATTATTTGCAACTATTATCTGATGTGAATATATATTCCAATAATTATGATTACTAATGAGAATCAATATTATTAAAAAATATGATCTCACTAGAAGTACTTATTCTGAAAATAATGACAAATAATGAGAATAAGTATTATTCATAAATATTGTCTTATTAGAAGTTTTTATTCTGATAATTAATAATAAGAATAAATGTATTAATATTATCTGATTAGACTGATTCTGATTACTACTACTGCTGTCTTTATTTATTGATCATTCTTTAAGAACATTGTTTGTGTAAAATACACAACATACTCTAACAAGAGTCCGATAATAATAATACAAATATTTGAATACAAAATTGACGGTTCTCAGCAATCCGATATCTATTCAAACCAATTGAAGAACCACCAAAGTTCCTCTAACAAGGGCTTTCACCTCTTAAATGCAGTCAAATCACTGTAACACTAAACCAATAGATATAAAAATGTAACCATGTCATTTATGTGAAAACAGCTTCATAACCCGTTTAACACAATCACGATCCATATATGAGGGACGGAAACATCCAAAAGTCAAAGTGGTGCAAACAGAAACCCCACTATTTTAAACTGGAATGTGTCAGAATTATGATATGAATATCTGTACATGTGCCACTGTTATATAACCCATATGAAGACACTGAGAAACTTACATAAGTTCACCGTGACCTTCAAACGCACGAGGAGGCCGTGAGATTTCAGCTCCTCAGGTACGGATTCATAAAATCAAGCATAGAGAAAAGAATGATCTTTCTTAGAATTGAGTGGTTGACTCTAGTGGACTGGTAATGTTACCTTTCCATGCTCATGCTAAAGACTAGATGAATGTGATTTTCATTAACGTGCATCTTTTAACATGCATATGAATGTCATAAATCTGTATGAGAACATAATGATGGAACGCTATACTGTCACCCTGAAGCGATGTTCCCACAACTTAAATACTTACTAAACAACCGACACCAAACCGGTAAAACCCTGAACAAGCAGCAGCAGCATACGAGTCCTGGACTATTAGAACAGCTTTTGCGTATAAAAGTATTCAGTGTCTGAGAAAACAAGCCTAAACAATACACACACAATGAATCTCTCGCAGTTTATGTAGTCAGGTCATTTTCACAAAGCAGAACTGTATACATTTTTAGTCCTGCACAGTATAAAACATCCAGCTATTTGGCTAAAATGAATTTTCATAACTACTGGCAGAAAATATATTATAATTGACAATGCACTGGTAACTGTTCACTTCAAAATTGCTGGTAAATTTCACGAATAAATATAAATAATCGGCAAACAACACATTGAATTAAGCACAACATTTTGAAAGACTGAAATATTTAACTCTTGTAAAACATACTTTAATAATCTTTGTTTTATTTAGTCATGTAGAGGGGAAAATTGACAGTTTGTTCGTGGACGTCAAAGAGACAAAAAAAAAAAAAGCCAAAAAACATTACGAACCATAAACATGGAGTAGAATTTAAAAAAAGAAAAAAAGAAAGAAAAATTACAATAAAAAAATATTGTTTTATGTTAACCTTTAAAATCCAGCTACTTTGGGTCACTGTATTTCCATTTTTTAATATGTTAAAAAACAGAATTGAACTTGCAATTCAAGCATTTGTTCAAATAATTCAATTTAACGCTTTCATTTCTCAGATATAGACACACTGTAAAAAAATTAACTAGCAAAAATGTTTCTATAACAAATATTAAAACAAAGTTTGTTCAAAGATGGTTCTTTGAACTCAAAAGAATACTCTAAACATGTTACTAATAAAAGTAATAAAATACTTAAGTATTTGTCCAAATATTGTCCCAGCTTTCCAAATTGAGTTTTAAGAACAAACTATTTTACGCTGAACAATGTTCCCAGCTTGCACTGCAGCTTGAAGCAACTATGTGGCCACTGTTCATTTTTAATTGCTCATTAGATGAATAAAGTCTTTAAGTTGTCAAAATTTGAATTGGAGAGAATTAGTTGAGTTAAATGAAGTGAAGTGTAATAGGTTCTCTTTTATTTAGGTTAGGTCAAGTTTTTTCACAGTGACATTCTATGTATCACCAGCGATGTGTCTTTTGTGTTCTTCTTTTTATGTAACCTGCTTCCTGGCAGCCGGAGCATCTGGTGAAAAAACAGGTTGGCAGACAGCGAGAGCCAATGAGGCCCTGCAGAGCGGCCAGAGACACTTCAGGTTCCTGTAAGAAACAATCCGACACCGCCGTCCCCTCCCAACAACCGCCAACTCTGCCCAACGGGATTATGGGAAAGGAAATGCACCCATTTCCAACTTGGACAAGAATCAAACACAAACTGTACCTTATATGTTATCCTTCTAAATTCTTCAGGAAGATAAATGAAAACAAACAGGACCGCTTTGCTTTAGAGAACTGCATGTCAATCCAAAGGCTTAATTCCTCCTGTAAAATACTATTAAGATGCAAATGAGTCAATAGTTGTCATACAGTGAAGCCCAAAGCATACTTATGTTTTTTTGTGTATGCTAGGGTTTGTGTACAGTGGGCATGAAGCAGATTGCACCATCAGCGTATTGTACACACATACTGTAGGGAGATTTTTCTAACCACGCATATAATCAAAGTCCTTTTCAAGGAAAGTCTGTTCACTCGGTGGTCAAATTTGCCTTCAGGCAGCTATTTTGAGCACCCAAAATCAAATCCTATCTACTTGAATGGGGAAATCCTGAAATCTCAAAAACTGCTTTAAATAATAAGTGACACTTTACAATGAGGTTCCATTAGTTAATGTTAGTTAATGAAAATACAGTCGTTCATTGTTAGTTCATGTTAATTCACAGTGCATCAACTAATGTGAACAAGCACAGCTTTTGATTTTAATAATGCATTAGTAAATGTTGAAATTAACATTAGCTAAGATTAATAATTGCTGTTGAAGTATATTGCTCATGCTTAGTTCATGTTAACTAAAGTATTGTAAAGTGTTACCAAATAACATATTTCAAATCAATAGCAGAAACTGACTCAATTCGTCCCATAAATGTTGTTTCTCGTGCTCAAATAGCATTAAAAAGCTTATATTTTAGGCTGGATATGCCAATGCGCATGTGCAGTCTTACATGTGCGTCTCCTTTTTTATCATTATTAATTAGTGTAATCAAATGCAAATTTTCTAAAAAATATTATATCCTTATTGGGTATCGATTGGCTGATTTATTACGCCTTATTTCTTGTTGCACTTTCTCCCATTCATAAGTAATAAAGTATTCCCTTCAGATTTATGTTCACTATTCTCATCACTTCAAAAAATCTCCTCCAAAAAAAAAAGCATATACTCTTTTCTTGACCTCTACTGACTCACTACAAACAAAACCAGGCAGGAGCCCAAAGCGAGCGGATTATCCTGATGAAGGAGACTCCTGTCATTTGACGGACACTACAGGCTCTGAGAGAGTCTCCAAAAGCCCTGGGCAGCGTGCACATGTCCATCCCGCTCAGGAGGGATCAGCCTGCAGAGGAACCATCTGTAGAGTTTAGTGCAGCTCTCACAGAGCCAGACAATTATCAGCATAAAGTCTGGATAACACTGCAGCTGATGCAGGCCAAGAACCGCCCACTTTGACAGGAAAAGACTGTCCGACTGACATGCAGAGCAGACAATTACAGTTTGTTTGGTTTTTATGTACTATTTAGGGCTCCATATCTATGGAGGCTGGTTTCCGCCACGGGATAAAAAAATTAAAATGTTACAAAAAAAATGTCCAAATTGTGATATATAAATATAAATCACAAATAAAGAATTGCAAGACATAATTTAGTTTGCCAGATAAAACCACAATTCTGAGAAAACAAGTCAGAATTACCTTTTTTTTGTTTTTTTTCTCTTTTTTCTTTTCTCTCCTCTTTCTTTTTTTCCCCTTTTTCGTTTGTGGTGAAACAGAATTGCGAAATGTAACCAGAATTGCAAGAAAGAAAAGTCAATTGCAATTGACTTTGAATTTAATTTTCCTCAGAATTGCGAAGTCTGAATTGTGATATCTAAACTCAGATTTCGAGGCTGAATATTTTTATTTCGCGCTACCTCTTAAAATACAGGTGCTTTACGATCCATAGAGAACCTTTTTTGTCTAAAGGGTGTCCATAAAGAACTTTACCCAACCTGAAGAACCTTTCTGTTTCACAAAAGCTTCTTAGTGGTTAAAGAAGGTTCTTCAGATTATAAAAAAGTTAAGAAAGTGATGGTTCTTTAAAGAACCTTTGACTTAATGCTTCTTTGTGGAACCAAAAATGGTTCTTCATGGCATCGCTTTAAGAACCTTTTGAAGCACCTTTATTTTTAAGAGTAGACAAAACAAATAAAACTGTTATATGTAGCCTAAACTCAGAATTCTGAAAAAAAGAACAAAATAAATTATAATCAGAACTGTGAAATTTAAACTCAGAGTTTATATCTCACAACTGACTTTTTTTTCTCATAACTGCAAGAAAAGAACGGAATTGTGAATTGTGAATAATTTTGAGATAAAAAATTGTAATTACCTTTTTTTGTGTGTAGTGGAAACAGGTTTCTGTATCTGAAATAGGTGGTACTAATATCCTTTTTTTTTTTTAAATTATAAAGGTTTAACAAGATTCCTGGAATATGATTTACAAGAAATATTTCAGTCTTTCAGTGTTTCAAAGTAAATCCTACACCAACTGTTTTTCAGTGTAGAAGACCAGTGCAGGACAAAAAAAAAGGCTTGCAAACAAAATGAATGGAAACATGCAAAGACTTTAGGTTCAAAATTTCAATGTAAGTCTGGGGAAGTCCAATAGTAAACAATATGCACACAGTTTAGTTTTGGTTGCATTATTTCTTAAAAGTCTCCCATCTCTATCTGAAAGGGGGGGAAAAAAAGAGGGAATCACCCAAAAATGTACTCATTTCCGGGTCATTTCACAATGAAAGCTACTGTACATGTGGACTGATTATATTTCAGTGTTTATGAAACATCAAACTATGTCAAATCAGGAAACAAAAATATACAAAATATCCGAAAAGGAAATATGTAATCCAGGAACTAGTGTGATATTCCGGGATATTCCTTGATTCCAGATATCACACTAGTTCCTGGATTATGTTACTTCTGCATGAAATAATAAATCGTTCTTTTTTTCTGGGGGGTATTTCAGTGCCCTCAAATAATTCCATGACGCATAGTAAAAGGAAATATTAAATATTGCTACTGTCCGAGCTGTCCTGCTTCTATGACTCCAGCTATATTTAAACATAATCATCAGAACGCTTCCTCCAGTGAAAAAGTGTTCTGGTCTGAATCAGGAGAGAAATCTGCACAGATCAAGCACGGTTTACAAGCCAAAACAGCTCTAAACAAATCTGTGGATGACGTTTGATGTGCGAGACAATAGGAGATGAACTTTTTCACTGGAGGAAGCCTTATTATGGATAGTGGACTCATATTTTGGCCCGAAGCAACAGTTTGAAGTTAAAAGCGCCTTAAGTATGGATTTGTTTCTTTAACTGATGGACTGGAGTGCTGTGGATTACTTGTGGATTATTGTGATGTTTTTATCAGCTGTTTGGACTCTCATTCTGACGGCACACATCCATTGCTGAGACACTGATGCAATGCTACATTTCTCCAAATCTGATGAAGAAACAAACTCATCTACTCATCTTGGACGGCCTGAGGGGCGTGACAGTATCACAAAGTAATGTTGGATGAACTACTCCTTTAAGTATTTGTCTCTATTTGAATTTATTTAAATATTCATATTTCAAAACCATATTTAATTCAAATTCCATAGAATCAGCATAAACGTTTCAATTGTGAAAAGAGTTCAATTTAATCAGTTAAAAAGTCTGAACAGTTTATATATGGCAAGATGTATAACAAGCTAGATTTAATTAATCATAAATATATGAGATTGGTTTACATACAGAATAATACATTGCATTTTCCAATGATGAATATATAATGTTTACATTATTTACTAAAATTCATGTACTATTACATAAATATCATTCTTGTTTCATGCATAACATTAAGTTTATTAGTTTATGTTAAAACTGTGTAATTATTACAATTTATTAAATAAAAATGAATAACCTTACATATTGGGCCTAAATATTTTTGGTCACAGATGTTTGGGCTAAAAGCCTTCTTCACTCCTATGAATTCAATAAATATCTTAAAAACAGGTATTTATTTAGAGTTCAGAGCTTTAATTTGGTTTTGACCATCCAAAAAGCTACATCAGCTGATTGCTTTAATTTCATGACACTTTATTACGTATAAAAATGCATAAACACCATTTTTAAACACATTAAAGTGTTTTATCTCAGTAGCTTTTTTGGTTTTGAACAAATTCATTTTGAAATCAGTAAACCAGTTTTTCTCTCTCTTTAAATACATCTTGATGTGTGTGTGTGTGTGTGTGTGTGGTGTGTGTGTGTGTGTGTGTTGGTGTACTGGTTATATATAGCTGTTTGGGACTTAAACCTACACACAGACTCATGGGGACTCGTGTTACGGTGGGGACCTAAATTGAGGTCCCCATTGGTACAAAAGCTTATAAATCATACATAATTAAGTTTTTTGAAAATCTAAAAATGCAAAAAGTTTCCTATGAGGGGTAGGTTTAGGTGTTGGGTTGGTGTAGGGTGATAGAAAATACTGTTTGTACAGTATAAAAAACCATTACGCCTATGCAGAGTCCCCATAAACCGTAAAACAACCCTGTGTGTGTGTGTGTGTTTGTATATTATATATACATACAGATATAAAGATATATATTTTTTAGGTGCTCACTAGGTTGTGGAAACACAGCCAGAAATAACATACTGTGAGTTGTGAACAAGTTGTCAATCTCTCAAAACCGTAGATGGTACATTATGGTTTTATGGTGTATAGATTGAAAACCCAATGGGTTAAAGGCTATTAGAGGTAAAACGCTTCACAACACACAGTGGCCATGGGCGGTACTGTATCTGGAAGGTCCAAACTTTAGCATTTATGAACTGATATTTTGGCTGCAGCCAGGGGGCAGGGTCCCGCCCAGGGGAGAAGCCATGAAGAAAGATGCCGAACACTATTGATCGAGCAGAGGAGCAGGACGAGTCTGATTGCCAGAACTTTAAAGCCTGAAAATAAAGATTTAAAATGTGGTTTTATATGCAAAATGTGAAAGCTAGGTAATGACAATGCAAAAGCACACACCTGCGTGTTCCTGTATAGCGTTTTGGATGAACCGCACCTTCCGTGAGCGCAACCTGAAACCAGAGATGCTGGGATAGCTGTGAAGGGCCGGTCTTCTTTCCTCCTCCCTTTTCCTCTTCATTCACACAAACCAGGCAGGGACGAGGTGTCAGGGCATTAACATACAATGCTATTGTCCTTTTTTTTTTTTTTTTATGTTTACGTGCTCAAGCAGCCAGGTACTTATAGACTCACAAGGTTAGTGAGATGAAAGACCTCATGGCTCTTCTGCTGGATGCACTACTTTTTTTCTCTTTTCCCAGCCAAAGTTTAACTCTGAGAGTTGGAGAATCGTCCTGTGAGCTGCAAGCCATCTGAATTCAGAGCACAGTGGACTGCTGCCTTTTTGTGAGAAAAAGCATCGTTAAAAATTATTTTTGTTGGGAAAAAATCTACTACTTTTCTTGTGCCTGTGAAGAAAACTGCTTTTCAACTAAGGTATGTTTATCATTCTCATTATAAGGCGTAATTAAAAATCATTCTAAAATTATTTTACAATAAAAAAAAAGAATTATTGCTATTATATATATTTAAATAGCATATTCTGGAATTATGTATTGTGAAAAATGATGGTGTTGTGAAAAAGAAAATTGTTGAAATTATTGCTTCTTAAACTCAACTTTTCAACATATCTTTCAGCAAAAATAAAAATATATTTATATCTATAAAAAAACTACTATTTTGGAATTATGAATATTGTGAAAAAAAGAAAATCATTGAATTAACCCTAACCCTTAAACAACACAACAGATGCTTAAGGCAAAAATTTATTTATATAACTTTTATATACACTTTTTTTCATAAGCATCTTTGTACTTATATTACTAACTATATATTTAAAATCTACTAAATTATAGTTTAAATAATAATAAAGTATAGTATATATAAAAGGCAAATGATTGAAAGTATCGGTTCTTAAAACACTTGTAAAAAATTTCATTGCATATATTTATTAGAATATTCAAATGAAATTATATCATTTATATATATATTACATCTGAACTTGAATTCTGCAATAGTTCTTTTCCAAAAGTAGGTTCTTTTAAATATTCATTATTCAAACTTAAGGTTCACTTGTTTCTTTTTAAAGTCTTCATTGAAAAGAAATAACATCAGAAACAAGAAAACAATCGAAGTCAATCTTCTGACGGTGAACTTGAAGCGAGATGAGAGTTTATCTTGGTGTATTTTCACAAGCGGCTGGGATCTGTCAGCGTGAGAAGGAGAGAGAGGGAGGGCAAACACAGGCGACACAAAAGCCAACATTATTCCCTCGTGGATCCGTGCTGCATCCAGCCATGAATGGAGTATTGAAAAACAGCATATTGGTGACTAGATTAATTTTCATGCCTTCACAACTGCACCATTTTGTCTGCAGGCTCACGTTAGAAAGTTCTCAGCGGCTAATTGGCTGCTCAATCTGAGCATCAGGGTTTTAGCTCTTCAAATGCAAGCAGATCAGAAACTGCATGTGAATGGGCAGTGGATTTGTTTCTCGGCCGACGAGGAGGTGCTTTCTGTTGCTGTCGGATAGAGGTTTCGATTAAATCTGAGTTGCTTTATTTGCTCGTTGCGAGGTTTCTGACTTTTTGAGGCACCTAAAGAAGAGAAAAAATACAAATAAGATCTCTTACAATACAATTTTCCCTTTGAGCATTCATTTATGCACACTGCTGGCTGAAGCTGTTACATTAATATTTTTAATTAGTCTGTTTTTGTTTTAATTTCAGTTAAAGTTTTAGTCATTATGTTGTGTTTTTGCCATTTTTATTGGTTTTAAATACATTTTTATTTTATTTCAGTTTGAGTTATTCTAGTACATCAAGTTCGCAACTAGAAATAAGTTGATACCTTTGATATTAAATTTTATTTCAGTTAAAGTTTATTAGATTTGTATGGGTTTAGTTTCAGTTACATATAATAACCCTGGGCTGAAGCTCGTGTTAATCTGATGTTAGTTCTCACCAGTTTTATTTGAGTATCATTGAGATTATAATGTTAATATTTTGAATTCGATTTTATATTTTCACTTTAATTTTAGTTAAAGTTTTAATAATTTTGTCATGTTTTTGTCATTTTGTTAATGTTTTTATAGTTTTTGTCTTTTAAATAAATTATTTTTAATTTGGTTTTTAGTTAGTTTACATCACTCAAAGGAAATGAGAAATGTTGCCATCGTTTTTTTTTTTTTTTTTTTTTTTTTATTTATTTATTTTTTTTGTTTAGTTTTAGTTTTAGTTAACTACA
Organism: Sinocyclocheilus anophthalmus; assembly: GCA_018155175.1. Classification (NCBI taxonomy): domain Eukaryota; kingdom Metazoa; phylum Chordata; class Actinopteri; order Cypriniformes; family Cyprinidae; genus Sinocyclocheilus; species Sinocyclocheilus anophthalmus. The sequence goes on along the minus strand of JADLZN010005758.1, from coordinate 65,394 downwards.
ATAACACTGGGCTCATGTTGATCTGATGGTTAGTGCTTACTAGTGTTATTTTAGTATCATTAAGACACTATTATCATAGTTTCTGTTAAAAAATTTATTTCTATATTTTATACTTTATTGTAAAATATTTGTTGTGTTTTTGTCATTTTTATTATTTTTAGTTTTTTTTCAAAATTCCTATGTATCTTTTTTGATTGTATTTTAGTTTTTATTTTAGAGCTATTTTTCATCCATCAGTTTTAAACTAAAATGGCAAATGCTGCCTTGGAAACTAGCTGAAGTAACCCAGGTTCTCACAGACATAACCAGGCAACCAAGGCTAAACGCTTTCCGTCCTGCCTTTCTGCCTCCACGATCTACCCCCCTTCTGCACCCGAGAGGTGCCCCAGCAGTGTCATCGGCTGCCTGAGTGTTCAGGACGGTCCCAGTGACAGATTCGCAGGAAGCAGCGTTTAGCCGCTGACGATGGTGACCACAGACAGCAGAAATGTCTTTTTGTGCGCCCGAGGCCCGGAATGTTCACTATCTGCGCCGTGGAATATCATATTCTCCCCCAGAGCCGAGATCCTGAGCCCAATCCCACCATTTACACGCATTCCAGTGTAAGGTCAGGAGGGATTTGGGGAAAAACAAAAAGAGAAAGAGGAAAAAGAAGTGTTGTGAACTTGCTGTGATATATACAAGAGATATAGAATGTGTTGCGTTTATAAAAACTGATAATAATAAAAACTTACTCCGAGATCCGAGATCCACATTCAGAGTCGTAAACCAGCTGAATTCAGTTTACACATCTACAAAAATCCGGTAATCAAGTTTAGATGGCCCAGGTCCCTTAAACTGAAGTAATATAAATAATAGTATTTTTTAAATATAAAATATTTTATTAAAACAAAATATTAGATGCAAAGTATTAGAAGAAATACTAGATGAGATGGATTACTAAAACGACTAAAAGCTTAAATGAAACAGAAATGTTTACAAATGGCAAACAAAAATAGATTAAAAAAGTAACTAAATTGAAATAAAAATAAATAATATTACCCAAATTAAAATTAAATGAACAAAATATAATACTATATAAATACTATAAAAACAACAATAATAACAACTCCAAAAAATTCAAAAACTAAAATAACACTGATTTCTATCCACTCTACAGGTGCTTAAGTTTTTCTACAAAATTAAAAATCTCACATTTTCAGAATTAGGATTACAGGTCCTCTGTACTGTCAGAAATGTTATTAAGGTCAGTGTTGTAACCATGAACATGAACAGGCATTCTACTTTCTACATTAAAGTCAACATGAAATATTTGGAGTGTATTTTCAATGCTATCTCATGACCAATTTGTACGTATTTTAAGAGGTGGCTAATTCACTCTATTTCTGTGATGGTTAAATTTAGGGGCGGGGTTAGGTTGGTCCTTCCTATGAATTTGCCACCTAGTAAAATATGTATGATTTTTCACAAATCGTATCAATTCGTACGAGCCACCTTGCCAAATATGTACAAATTGCCATGAGATCGGGTTGGTATTTCTGAGTGAAATATGATAAGAAAAAGTAGGCAGGACTTATATTGCATTCCAATTTCACATTTATTCTGTTCATGCATATATCATAGTAATCTAATGAATAACACGACCTTGCCATTGCTAGCATCATGCTTTACTGTTTGAGCTACAGGAATTGACGCCATTAGCCGGAAAAGAAGGTTACATTACATAAAAGATTATGAAAACAAATGTTTTGCATTGAAATTATGTGCACAAACTGATCATTTTCCTATTAAGACCATGAATGTGAATTAGGAAAATTTTCATGTTGACTTTAAAGCCTGGTCTTTTTGCTTTCTGTGTAGGAGCTTGTGCTTTAAATGTGTTATGTGCATGCATTTGAATCTTTACGTTTGTTCGGATCCAGAAAAATGGGTCAAACATGGACATGCACATCAATCTGAAAACATCCAAAAATGACTTTGACATGCAAAAATACATACAATGACTCTACACTAAAATGCATCCCTCATTTATACATAATCACATTCTACACCATCTCTGGAGCATAAAAACCTCTCTGGATAACATATTATCAGCAGGCACATGGTCACACAAACGATCGGCCTGCTCTCGTATATCAATAAGTGTCTGTTCAGAACTGCCTGCAGGCTGAGCATTTGTTGCTGTTGATGTTGTGAGTGCATGTGTGTTTTTACATAACGTACTATGAGGAGAAGCTGTCCAATTAGTGACCAGCAGACTCAGTTACTGTAATAACCTCTGTGTCTGGTGTCAGACAACTATAGTGAGAATAAGCAACAGCAGAAGACAGAAAAAGAGCAAATTGCACACAGATAAACGGATCTGGAGAGGTTAAAGCACTCACTGAAGGTGTTTGTATGTGCTGCAGGTGCCCAGCTGCATCTATTCTGCCATGAACAGTCAGCGTGTGTCAGACGGTGTGCGCAGATGCTGGAAATCTGCTGCTTGGATCCTCACCTGCCTGCTGGCATCGTTCTTACTGATAGCAGTCAGCAGCTTCCTTTCAACCGGTGAGTCAGAGCTTTTTAAATATAAGATATACGCTACCGGTCAAACGTTTGGAGTAATTAAGTCTCTTCTGCTCACCAAGGCTGCATTAATTTATTTCCTTATCAAGGAAACATTAGATAAAAGTGACAATAAAAAGATTTATAATGTTACAAAAGATTTCTTTTTCAAATAAATGCTGTTCTTTTGAACTTTCTGATCATCAAAGAATCCTGAAAATTCAAATGTGTCACAGTTTCCACAAAAATATTGAAGCTACTTTCAACTTAGATCATCAAAATAACTGTTTTTAATAATTGAGCACCAATAATAATTGATAATAACTGAACCGCAAATCAGCATATTAGAGTGATTTCTGATGGATTATGTGCCACTGAAAGCTGAAAAATTTAGCTTCGCATCACAGGAATAAATGACATTTTAACATATATTACATTGGAAAATAGTTATTTGAAATTGTCATAATTATTTCACAATATTACTGTTGTTAATGTATTTTTGATCAAATAAATGCAGCCTTGGTGAGCAGAAGATAATCTTTCAAAAGGATTAAAAACAAATCATATTTATTTCAAACATTTGTCTGGTATTGCATGATATAATACATCAGAGGTTCATATGAAACACTCCATTTAAAACCGCATTTTGCTAACAATATAATATAATATAACACAATACAATACATGCAAGTTTTATGAACACATACTGAAAAACTACATTGAATGGAACCTCACATCAAGTGTCTTATTACTTTAAGTGTTCACAAAATAAAAATAAAATGCTAGGTTTCAACCCAACTTTGGGTCTAATATGGATTAACCCAACTGTTGGGTTAAGTTTTGGTTAAGATTTAAAATTAAAATTTTAATCCAACAATTGGGTTAGTCCATATTTGCCAAAATTGGGTTTTTTGCCCAGCATTTTTTAGTGTGTGTGTATATATATATATATATATCCCATAAATCCTTTAGAGTAAAGAGTGGACCAAACCACACAGAACAACCTAGAAACAAAATATAAAAATCTAATTACAAATACAGACCATTTAGAGGGCTCAATGGTCAAGGCTCCTTGTGGGAATTGAACCAGTAACCTTTCAGCTACCAAGCTTAAGTTTTAACCATAAAGTATTAAATCACAGTCTTGACATATCTGCTTTAAAGGAACAATAATTGAAATCAAAGTCAACAGCCTCCAGGCTTAATAGATCCTGGTGGAACAAAATAATAAGAGCAATTTTTCAGGATGTAAAGCCTACAGCAGGAAATACCCTGTTCATTGCAAACCTGTGAAAAGACAGCTGAACTAAAGACTTAATGAGGACATGGACATCTGAGAAGATGTGTGTGTGTGTGTGTGTGTGTGTGTGTCAGAGCATTATGGGTGGTTTCCTCTACTGTAGATGACTCAAACGAACTCCCAGTAGATCAGTGACTTTCAATTAATCTTACAAATGATCGCCAGTGACGCAAACGCCAACAAAGATGTGAGATAATGTGTGTACAGTGTGTGTCATATTTAAGTTATTTGATGATGATGTTTATAATTGTGTTGATCTTTTCTCTCTGCAGAAGATATCAAACTCCAACAAAGATCAGTTTCCAGTAAGTATCATTTTAAACGAAACCTTTGCATTTCCTGTGACCTTTCATTAACAATGTCCTAGAAACCACACAAAACACCATAGCAACCACATAACAACATTCTAAAAGCAACTCGGAACATCATAGCAACCATGAAGCAACATTCTAAATAACTTGCTACATTGTGGCGGCAAGCAATTTGAAAATGTACAATGTAAAAATGTATGTTTCCGCCACTGAATAAAAACATTAAAAAATTATAAATTATCGCAGCTTCATTACAATTCAGACTTTGCTTCTGATTGTTTCTGAGGCTGAATTGTGAGATATACATCGATTGTGAGATAAAAAGTTGCAATTACCTTTTTTTTTCTCTCAGAAATGGGATTCCATAGTGAATAATCGCACGTAAAAAAACAAAACAAAGAAAAAAAGAGAGAGATTTCTCAAAGTTGGACATAAAACAAGACTGTTGACGGATATTTTACAAGAAAAAAATATTTCAGTTTTTCTACTTCAGAATGTAGTGTTTAAATGTGTTCTTGTAATTAATCATGAAATTTACTAGAAATTTCTAACTAAAATTGTTTCTACACCCAGTTTTTTCCAACTGCATTTTTTATACAAATACTAAGCGTATGTGTGTATTAACCCACACGTCTGAAGGGTATGATTCTCACTTGGGGGTGCGAGAGGTCCCGGGTTCAAATCCCGGACGAGCCCCCAATAATGTTACGGTCCTTTCGCGGTCTAGGGAATTGGTCCACAACATTTAATACAAAATAAATTCGATGAATGGAGAGGAGAGCAGAAAAACAGCCAGGATGACAGTATATGGCAAAAGGCAGTAATTTATTCTACAAATGGCAGAAGGCAACAACTTATTCACGTAGCTGCCCAGAAACGCACCAGCCGCGCGTGTGCATATTTACAGTGCCAAAAATAAAAAGTCGAATACAAACAAACCAACAAAAAGGGAGAGAAGTGATAGAGTGGCGCCTAAATCAAAACAAAGAAACAAAACCAAACAAGGCTACACTAAACGCCCAAACACACTAACCTATCCTAACCAAATAAAAATGTGAAACAAAAACACGAAAGCTTCGGCATAGGCGACGCCCTAAATACCCTACACTAACTAAAACAGAAAAAAATACACAAGAGGCGCTCACCCACTGACTAGTGTATCTAACACGGTTTCACTATGTGCAAGAGATGTAACCTAGAACTAAGCTTACCTACCCTCATCTCCCACCTAGAGAAAGAGAAAACTCAATAAGCTCACCATCAATTCAGCACATAGTTGTAAGACATGAAAGTCATACTGAGCAACTTGAGAACGAGAAAATACACAGTAGTGAGACACAACTCAAACAAATCGAAAACACACACGCTGATGCCCGGGAGCTCACACAGGCTCTCCGCTCAGAGCACAGCCAAAAAGTCTCGTTGCACACCCCAACAGCGCTCACTGCGCTGCCCTCGCCTCCCAGGCCGAGTGCACCGGAAGCTTTTAAAGCCACGGGCCGTCAGCTGATTCATCGCAGTATAGAACACCCTAATAATGATTGGCGGAGAGTCGTCCACTCAGCGGAAACCTAGAAGTTGGGGAAAAAAACAACAACAAGAAACAAGGAAAAATAAAAACAAAAACAACAACTCCCAGGGAACGTAACAGCTATAATTAGAGCGACTAACATTTCAGCGACATACACATTAATAAGAAGGAGGAGAAGGCTGTGAATTGGCCTAAATGGGACGTGTTGGGGGGAAAAAAACTATGTTTTGCTGTCTTTGTCAGGCGCTGAAATCGAGCACCATTGATTCACAGTTTGATACAAAAGCTTGTATAGGCACTAGCATTAGCTGTCTCAATACTGCTACAAAACACCGGACAAACAGACCCGGTGAAAGTGTGCCTGAGGAGGGAAGGGAAGGGAAGGTCAGCGCTTTGTGAAAAACACCACAATGTTCTGAACAAACACAAACATAGTCAGCTAGGCAACAGGTCTAGCACAACATGCCATAACATGTTGCTTTATAAATATATGAAATATATAATAGTACATAGACTTTAATGAAAGCAGAACTGGAGTTGACCATACAGTCACAGAGAAAGTGGACTCAAATACATGTCTTCTTATTCATTTATTGTTATTTATTATTCATTTCATTTCTCAAAAGTTCTGGGTGTCTTAAGATTTTTTTAAATGTTTTTGAAAAGAATACTCTAATGCTCACCAAGACTACACTCGTTTTTTTTTAATCAAAAATATTATCTAACATTATTAAAATGTAAAATAACAGTTTAAATAAATAAAAAATCCTAACAATATAACACTGTCACCTTTGATCAATTTAATGGTCCGTGCGATTGAAGTATTCCATTCCTTTAAATAATAATATAATAATAATAATAATCTTCCTGAATCCTAAACTTTGAATGGTAGTTATAACAGTATACACTTAAAATAAATATCTATATATATATCATTTGTGTGTGGTGTGGTGTGTTGTATATATATACTTATTATATATAATTAAGTTAAAAGTATATCCTAATACCTTAAAAAAATTATATAATAAAATGGTCATATCTTTTTCAATAAAATATATCTTTTTATTATATATATATATATATATAATATATATATATATATATATACACACACACAAATGCATATATATATATATATATATATATATATATATATCTATAATATATATCTACAATTAATGTAGAAGACGTGGGGCAAAAAAGTATTTAGTCAGCCCCAATTGTGCAAGTTCTCCCACTTAAAAGATGAGAGAGGCCTGTAATTTTCATCAGAGGTATACCTCAACTATGAGAGACAAAATGAGAATCACAGTAAATCACATTGTAGGATTTTTAAAGAATTGTTTTGCAAATTATGGTGGAAAATAAGTATTTGGTCAATAGCAAATTTCATCTCAATTCTTTGTTATATACTCTTTGTTGGCAATGACAGAGGTCAAAACGTTTTCTGTAAGTCTTCACAAGGTTTTCACACACTGTTGCTGTTATTTTGGCCCATTCCTCCATGCAGATTTCCTCTAGAGCAGTAATGTTTTGGGGTTGTCGCTGGGCAACACGGATTTTCAATTCCCTCCAAAGATTTTCTATGGTGTTGAGATCTGGAGACTGGCTATGCCACTCCAGGACCTTGAAATGCTTCATACGAAGCCACTCCTTCGTTGCCCGGGCGGTGTGTTTTGGGATCATTGTCATGCTGAAAGACCCAGCATGTTTCATCTTCAATGCCCTTGCTGCTGGAAGGAGGTTTTCACTCAAAATCTCACGATACCTGGCCCCCTTCATTCTTTCGTTTACACGGATCATTCGTCCTGGTCCCTTTGCAGAAAAACAGCCCAAAGCATGATGTTTCCACCCCCATGCTTCTCAGTAGTTATGGTGTTCTTTGGATGCAACTCAGCTTTCTTTCTCCTCCAAACACGACAAGTTTGAGTTTTTACCAAAAAGTTCTATTTTTGTTTCATCTGACCATATGACATTCTCCCAATCCTCTTCTGGATCATCCAAATCCTCTCTAGCAAACTTCAGATGGGCCTGGACATGTACTGGCTTAAGCGGGGGACACGTCTGGCACTGCAGGATTTGATTCCTGGCGGCGCAGTGTGTTACTGATGGGAGCCTTTGTTACTTTGGTCCCAGCTCGCTGCAGGTCATTCACTACGTCCCCCCGTGTGGTTCTGGGATTTTTTTGACCCCACGGGGGGATCTTGCGTGGAGCCCCAGATCGAGGGAGTTTATCAGTGGTCTTGTATGTCTTCCACTTTCTAATAATTGCTCCCACAGTTGAGTTCTTCACACCAAGCTGCTTACCTATTGCAGATTCAGTCTTTCCCAGCCTGGTGCAGGTCTACAATTTTGTTTCTGGTGTCCTTTGCAGCTCTTTGGTCTTGGCCATGGTGGAGTTTGGAGTGTGACTGTTTGATGTTGTGGACAGGTGTCTTTTATACTGTTAACGAGTTCAAACAGATGCCATTAATTCAGGTAACGAGTGGAGGACAGAGGAGAAGAAGTTACAGGTCTGTGAGAGAAATTTTTTTTCCCTTTTTTTAGGTGACCAAATACTTATTTTACCGATGAATTTACCAATTAATTCTTTAAAAATCCTACAATGTGATTTTTCTGGATTTTTTTTTCTCATTTTTGTCTCTCATAGTTGAGGTATACCTAATATGAAAATTCATAGGCCTCTCTCATCTTTTTAAGTGGGAGACTTGCACAATTGGTGGCTGACTAAATACTTTTTTGCCCCCACTGTATTATATATATTATATATATAACGGTATATAATACATCACAAAAAAAATAAAACTACGAAAAACTAAGAGTTTTTTTTATAGATTGTGCACTATTTCTATACACAATATTTCTAAAACGTATCTAAAATAAGTGACTCATTAATGTGTCTCAGGGGTCTAGACTGCTAACAAGTAGAATTACTGCTAATATTTTCACTATATTTGAGATTCGATATCCACTATCTGAATTTGCTGGATCTGCTCAGATTCACAGCACACATCTCACTCTCTGATCTTGCATTATGAGAGGTGTGTAATATTGTGCCATACATCTGTTCAGCAGTGAGTCCGTCTGTATCACAGCCTGAGCTGAATCCACAGTCTTCCTGTTTCACCAGTCTAAAATTACAGGAAAATAGATGTAGTAGATATAGAGGGCTGCAGCTCTGGAGGGCCAAGAACCTCCTTTCAACAAATAATTTGACCACAATCGTTGTTTGCTCTCTCTCTGACTTTCTCTCCTGTTTTTTTTTCTCACAGCCACCAACACAAATGCCCCAGTGACAACACAGTCTCAAGGTGAGCGTCTTAGCAATTCACTTTCTCACCCTTTCTTACATCTTTGTATGAGAACACACCCTTTTAAGAAAAGATCAGTTTGCCGTCGCCCATTGGCAGGATCACGGGATCACGGCAGGAAAGGATCATAATTGCCTCTGAGGCACAAGAAAAAAGACTCGCTCAGTTTACACAATCCCTTCTCCACCGCTATGCCATGTCCTCGCTCTCGCTCTCTTTTTGGAGTCATATGTCATATTTAGACTTATTATTGTGCGTTAAGTTGAAGGGGATTAGAGACATTCTTACAGGCTTCATTATGTCATTATATTTGAGCCGTGCAGCTCTGCATTTCAACTTGTGTTATTCAGAAACCTGCAGTTTTCATATGCACTAGACCAGGACCAAAAAGTCATAAAAGACTTTTCTTCAGACATAATTAACTTTTTTTTGAACATGCACCATGTCTTGTTTGGATATTATACCATGGTAATACCATTTTATGGATGTATAATAGCAATATCAGGATATTCTTTGAAATATCATGTAAATATAAATATGATATAAATATATTGAACCATGCAATTTATTTTTATTCCTATTTTGAATTCCATGTATTTACCGTGGTACATGTACAAATTCACCATTCAGTACCAAGGTACTGACACAGTTCAAAGAGAATAAAATACATGCAAAAATAAAGACATTCTATTAATCGTATTACTCAGTTAAGGTGCAAAATAATTTCCTAAAGTCAAAAAAAAATCATGAGTTTTCTAAAGGCACAGCTCAAAAACATACTAGAGAGTTATAATAGTTACTTTTTATGTACCATACTCTGATGTGCTAATATCATAAAAACTATAATAAATTATACAGACATGTTTTTTTTTTAATAATTAAAAATAGCAAAAACACAATAAAATTATTAAAACTTTAAAATTAAAATGCAAACAGAAAATATAAATATAAATAAAATGTATACTAATTTATACTAAAATGTTTACTACTAACTAAACATAAATAAAACCTAATCAACAATTAAAAAAACTATAATCATTACTCAATTATACTAAAATTACCTGACAGTAATTTGCAAAAACAACAAATTACGGAATCAAACTATCAAATATATAAAATATAAAAAAAATAATAAGATAAATAAATAATAGATAAATAATACAATTTTAGATAGCTGCCAAGAAAACATTCTTTCTTGAGTTTAACTTATGTACTAAACTAGACTGATAAAAATTAATTAAAAAAATATAGAACAATTGTTTAAAAACGAATAAAAAATGACAAAGTCACACAAATACATACTAAAACTTTACTAAAATGAAACTGGAAAATGCCAAATAAAAGCTAATTTAAAAATTTTACACTGAATATTATATAATTATCCAAAATAACACTGAAACACATGTAATGTACCCCTGCATGTTCTAGTACTTACAGCTTATTATAGTATCAAAACTAAACCATAAAAAATACTGAATGAACTGAAAATAAAAGATCAAACTAACATTTAAAAACCATTATGATTTTCTTTAGTTTAACATTGAAATGCACTAAAATAGCTACACCAACAACAACAACAATAATCTCATAATAAATACATTGTGTTTAAATAATTTTTTTTTGTAAACTAACTAAAATTAAATGAACACTGAAATATGAAAACTACAAGCTAATTAAATTATTAATAAACTGTAATATTATTCATTATACCAAAATAACCCTGAAACATACATGTAACGCTGCATCTTCTAGTAATTACCCAGCTTATTATAATCAAACTAAAACCCATCAAAATACTGATGAAACTGAAATAAAAGATCCAAACTTAACTAACAGTTAAACATTTAGTTTAACTTGATGCACTACAATAACTAAACACAACAATAATAATAATAATAATAATTATAATAATTAATATATATATCTTTTTTTTTTGTTTTTTTAAATAATTGTAAAACTAACTCAAATGAAAATGAAAAATATGAAAATAAAAGCTAATAAAAATTCTTAATAAAAACTATAATAGTGTTTCAGTAATATTAAAAGTAATGAGCTGCTCTTCCTGGTCTCCAGTGCGGCTGGTGAACGGCAGGAACCCGTGCGAGGGCCGTGTGGAGGTGCTTCATAACGGCACGTGGGGGACGGTGTGTGATGACGACTGGGACATGGTGGACTCGAACGTGGTGTGCCGGCAGCTGGACTGTGGCGTGGCCATGGCCGTGGGGAGCAGCTCCAAGTTCGGCCAGGGCTCCGGTCCCATCCTGCTGGACAACGTGGACTGTAAAGGAGGAGAGATGGACCTGAGTCAGTGTAGGAATCAGGGATGGGGCGTCCACAACTGCTACCACTATGAAGACGTGGCCGTCACCTGTAAAGGTAGGTGGAGTGAGTTTTTGCCATTAAAACTTCAACTTGACAAGTGCTTAAAACTGATTTCATTGCATGGGTTCAAGTAATTATTCATTTTAAGATTCATTCATGTGAGCTCATTAATTGTTCGTTTCTCACAGGCAATAATGTCATCGAACCTCGAGGCCTGGAGCCCACCACACCGTCCAGTCTGATCTCTGCTTTAAGTAAGTTGCACAGTTTATATTCGGCCCTTTTTTTTACCTTTTTACATGAGGATATCACTGAAGTTCATTTTTGTGTTTTATATAAACATATATAAACTAGTGCTGTCAAACGATTAATCGCGATTAATCGCATCCAAAATAAAAGTTTTTGCTTGCATATTATATGTTGTGGTTTGTGATAATTTATATATATTTATATAATACACACACACACACACACACAGTACATATTTTGAAAATATTTGCATGTATATATTTATATAATTTATATTATACATAAATATAATATATAAATAGAACATATTTTTCTTAAATATATACATACATAATAAATATACACTGTACACATACATATATTATGTAAACACAAACTTTATTTTTGGATGCGATTAACATGATTAATCGTTTGACAGCACCTATATAAACATTAAAATTATGAAATGTTAGTATCATCAAACTAATTTGATTAAACAAGATGGAATATTTTACAGAGACACAAAACACCACAGAATTCATCTGATACTTATGTTGCTTGTACCGTTGATTTCCCTCCAAAATGATGTCGCTTCGTGACGTATGACGCTGGGCAGTCTAGGAAACTGTATTTTTGTATTTTGGGATTTTTGCTATTATAGAGGACATTGATAATAACATTAAAACCTTGTTTGCTTGAAACTTTTCAATTGGGAAAGGACGCAATTTATGTCTTTATAGGGTGTTAGTGGAATTTAAATTCACCTTAAGATATTAACTTTTATTGTGATATTGATTAAAACGAACTAATATATCTCCATCTTTGAATTTAAAATATTTTAACTAATTTATTATATGTATACAACTGAATCCATTTTTGTGTTTTATAATTTTGGTAATAATTACATTTTTATTTAATACTTACATCATAATAATTAAATGTAAACAGAACTAAATTTAATGATATAATACATTTAAATTTGAATACATTTTATATGTTATTCAATATAGTCAGACATCTGAGGTACTGCATAGTGAGACCCAAAAATATTAGGGCCGTCTATTTGTTAATAGTTGACACAAAATCCTGAATCAAAATCATGCAACAGGTGTCTCATTATAATTAGTGTTATATTAATAACACTGAGATTTAGCTTCTAATTTCTATATTCTTTTATCATTTTTAATTTAGGTTCAAGTTCTAGTAGTTTTGTGGTGTTTTGGGCATTTTCATTTTTTTTATGTCTATATAGATTTTATTATTTTTATTTTATTTTGTGCTCCAGCATTTAAGTTTTTTTATTATTTTGTTTTTGGTTTTATTTCATATACTATATATATATAATAATTATTATTATATATATACTATATATATATATATATGATGTGGAGTATGTGTGTGTTGTTTTTTAAAATTGTTATTTTTGTTTTAATTTTGGTTAACTATAATTACCCTGCTTATAGTTTTAATTGATCCCAAATGGAAAGTGCAGTGATGAACTACTGTAAAGATCACATCAAAACTTCTTCTGAAGGATCACGTTCATCCTGTCTTTGTTTCTCATATCCTCTTTCAGTCATGAGATGCGGCCGCCCATATCTAGTTCAGAGATTATGACAGCTAAAGAAAGTAAGAAAGCCTTATGGGAATTTGTTTGGGGAATTTAATGGCATTTCCACGGCATGGAATCACCGTTGAGGTATTGTTCCTCTGGCAGTACAAGACTGGCTTTGTGTCCATGTGGTGGCGTCGCTCAATAAACCAATACGAGGCACATCAGTGTGTGTTTGCTTGAAACCGTAGCCCTCCGTTTGCATCATATTCAATGCCAAATTAAACTGAGCAGAATAATATTACCGATAATCTGGCCCACACCCTCTATGGAGCAATCTATATGATTTCTAGGAGCAAAGTGTAGATAATTGTCGACTAGGGTTTCTGTTGGACAAACAATAGGCGCTTCACAATGATTTCTTAATGTTTCTGGAAAAATTCTTACATAATAGATAAAAGTACAGTGATTATATGCATCTCCAAGATCTCTAAATGATCAAAACTTTGTTGAAAAACCTGCTGCACACAATCTACTCCATGCCTTCTGTCGTCTGATTGATAGTAATAAAAGGTCTTTTAATATAATTGTACAAACGTCCACCTTCAGCTCGTGATTTTTGCTGTCAAATCTTTACTGATGTTCATAAAGTAAACGTCAGAATAATTGTACAGTAGTCATATCTCCAGATGAACACTTACTGGACTGAAGCAGCTCAGCTTTACTTGATTCTCCATCAGTCATGTTTTAGAGTCTCAAATCTGATCCTCAGGATCTTTTGAGGAGCGTTTGTTTCCAGAAGCTTTACTTTCACTGTTCCTCAGCGGAGGAATGATCTTCTCAAGCCTCCAGAACATCTCACATCTTCTGAGGAGCCTTTCTTTCTTCAGCTCTCAATCACTGCATTACATGTTTGGAGCATTTCAATCTCATTTTACTGAGACAGATTACTGGAGATATAGAGCGACCGCTGATAAATCATTTTATGGAAGTATCTGCTGTACTGTTATAAAGATCTCAATGATTTACATCATTGCTCAGATTTCTCTTACTTTTTCAGGCCTGAATTCTTACTTCAAAACAAGAATACAACTTTTCTCATTATTTTTGTTTTCCAAAATGATGTATTTTGAGAGCACACCTCTATTCGCATTAGAAAGCAACAGCAGTAATATCCAGAGGTATTTGGTGATGGAAAATACGAAAAAATTAATTATTTAATTAAAACCCCTTAACTGTCACGTCCCACCTGTGGGACGCTTGGCGCTCTTTTTTTGTTGTCCTTTTTCTCTATCAAATCTTTTAGTAATCATCATAAATTATATATCGTTTGAAAGCTAAGAAACCCAAGATTCATCCTTTTTGAAATCGGACATTGCGTTATCATAGAAATGGTACTTTAAAATCTTTTGGCGGTCTCCTCCCCCTTTGTGGGCAGTGTCAAGTGTCACATTACAAAATGCATTACGCTCTTTTACAATCAAACCTTTTTATAATCTTGACAAAAACTCTCAAGAACAGGTCTAGTCCTCTGGGCTTCTTATTTTGAGATAGAATAATATTGACAGAGAATCTAGACATTTGTGACAGAATAATGCTTAAAAAAAATTAATGGAGTTTGGATGGCACCCGGTGGCTGTTTGTGGTATGACGCCCTAAATAAAATCTCACAGGAACCTCAATTTTTTTCATATAAACTTCAAATTTGGAACATAACTTATTTAGACATAAGGCTTTAATTTTAAACCAATTTTAGAGTAAAACCTGTTATGTAAAATATTTATAAGAAATACAATTAATATAGCGCATTTTATTTACAGTACATTTAAACTTCTATAACATTTTGATACTTTAATATTTTGAAAAAAAAAAACATAATTCTAATTAAATTCAAAAAATTCTAATAATCCTACTTTTCTTCTCTTTAAAAAGCGACAACCTTAGGTCCTGTATTCCAAAAGTGTTTATAAATTACAACATTTAAGTCTTGATAGTGCACTTTCTGCCAATGAAAAAATGGGGGTGTGACAGTTAATACATTTCTATTATATATAATATATATATAAGGCCTATTATTATACATTTATATATAATAGAAATGTAAAAAATCATTTTGAAAGAGCTGTCCACTCTCATATGTGACCCTGGAGCACAAAGCGTCCTGGAGTCGCTGGGGTATAATTGTAGCAATAGCCAAAAATACACTGTAAGGGTCAAAATTACTGATTTTTCTTTTACGCCAAAAATCATTAGGACATTAAGTAAAAATCATGTTCCATGAAGATATTTTGTATCCTATAATTTCCTATCGTAAATATATCAAAACTTCGTTTTTTGATTAGTAACATGCATTGCTACGGACTTCATTTGGACAACTTTAAAGATGATTTTCTCAGTTTAGATTTTTTTGCACCCTCCTTTCCAGGTTTTTCAAATAGTTGTATCTCGGTAAAATATTGTCCTATCCTAACAAACCATACATTAATGGAAAGCTTATTTATTCAGCTTTCAGATGATGTATAAATCTCAATTTCGAATAAATTGACCCTTATGACTGGTTTTGGGGTCCAGGGTCACATATACGGTTGTTCCTAAAACCATGTCTGACCGTCCTGTGCTGTAGGAGATGGAGCCGTACGTTTGGCGGGGACAGGGGACCGCTGTCAGGGCCGGGTGGAGATCTACTACCAGGGCAGCTGGGGAACGGTGTGCGATGATGATTGGAGCATGGTGGACGCCGCAGTCGTGTGTCAAGAAATCGGCTGTGGACAAGCTGTCGGCGCACCTTCAAATTCTTACTTCGGCTACGGCACAGGACGGATTTTGCTGGATAACGTGAATTGTAACGGGCAGGAGGGAAGCCTGGCCACCTGTTACAGCCTCGGCTGGGGAGTTCACAACTGCGGCCACCATGAGGACGCCAGTGTCATCTGCTCAGGTGGGCTTCTTTCTCCTCTTACTTATTTCACAAAGTAAACTATTTTCTGTGAATGTGCAAGACTTCTGATTCTTCAGTCACTATACACTCTTAAAAATAAAGGTGCTTCATGATGCCATAGAAGAACCTTTTTGTCTAAATGGTTCCAAAAAAAAAAAAAAAAAAATAAATAACCTTAACATCTGAAGAAACCTTTCTGTTTCCCAAGCTTCTTTGTGGTGAAAGAAGTTTTCTTCAGATTATAAAAAGGTAAGAAAGAGATTGTTCTTTAAAGAACCTTTGACTGAATGCTTCTTTGTGGAACCAAAAATGGTTCTTCTATGGCATCGCTTGAAGAACCTTTTGAAGCACCTTTATTTTAAAGAGGTAAATAACTACAGGAAAAATACTTGCTAAAACCAGTTCTTATCAATACAATAATAATATAAAATAATATGATTATATATACCAGTTTGCAATATCAAGCAGCATAACTGGCTGTAAACAACTGACTGGAAGTGTATGGAAGCCTCACACATTCAAGTTACAGATGTCCACACTGCTTTTACATTAAAAATAAGATGGATCATCAGATCAACTCATGAAATGCACATTTTCTGTTGAACTAAGCCATATTCAGATGAACTAATGTACTAAGCGGGGTCCAACAGAAATGCTTATATTTAAAAAAAAATTCATTAATGTTTTATTGCATTTGCAATTTTATTTAGCATTTTTTTTAGATAGTCAGATATAGTGATTTTATTTGACAGTTTTTCATAATATTTGCAATTTTATTTGGACTTTTTTCATTATTTTTGCAATTTTATTTAGCATTTTCCCACATTATTTTGCTATTTTGTTTAGTTCTTTTTTCAATATTTGTGCTATTTTATTTTGCACTTCCCCCCATTATTTTTTAATTCTTTTTTGGGGGGGGGGGGGGGGGGGGGGGCCAAAATTTCTTTAGCATTATTTCTTAGAAGATATAGATGGATAGATAGATAGATGGATAGATAGATAGATAGATAGATAGATAGATAGATAGATAGATAGATAGATAGATAGATAGATAGATAGATAGATGATACTGAGATTGTCACTGGATGCTTGGATAACGGGCTGTTTGAAAGCACTAGCAAAATGTCTTTCTTTGGCAGGTTTTCCATCGTTTTTGCAATTTTATTTAGTCATTTTTAGCCTTTTTTTTTTTTTTAGCATTTTTGTCCCATAATTATATGGTCAGCATAATTGTTTGAATTGTTACAAAAAATGATTTTTGTTGTTGTTGTTTACATTTATTAATTTAGTACAGGACTTTTTTTATGTACAACTTTATTTTTACATAAAAAACAACTGATTTTCAGTGTGATCTCAGACTTTCAAACCTGACTGTATGCACATAATAATACTGTATTCCTTGTATTGCAGATCTAATTCTCTCTCATATTTCAGGTGCCAGTTCCACCGTGGTCCCAGTTATCAACACAGAGACTATAGGCAGAGAGTTCATCGTTCCTGAAAGCACAGCAGGTATAAACACTGCCTATACTGTACGTAGGGCCTGTAACTTCACCTGTTATTTTCAATAATGCACGGTTGAATTAATAGCCAATTCATTGTTATTAACTGCTGTGCCTGGCCATCTGACCATCTGTCACACGCTGCCTGCTAACAGGACTGTCCTGAATAATAAGCCCCTTAAAGCACCAGCAGATAGCGTCCTTTCAAAACATCACTGAGCACAAATATTTTGTCTGATTTCTTCTTTTTGCATCACATTTTTCTCTGTTTTCTTCAGTGACAGAAACGCCAGCAGCAGTAAGCCTTGTAACGGCAACTGTGACGGTCACTACAGCCTCAACAACGAAAGGTAGCAAAGACACAAACATCTCATAAAGCATCCAATGAGTATTATCTATCTATCTATCTATCTATCTATCTATCTCTCTATCTATCTATCTATCTATCCTCTCTTAAATAAATAAATAAATATGTATTAGATATATGATATAGTGAGAGATTGGATGGATGGATAGATAGATGTTCTTTTGAACTTTCATCAAAGAATCCTGAAAAATAAACTGAATCACGGTTTCCACAAAAGCAGCACAACTGTTTTCACATTGATAATAATCAGAAATGTTTCTTGAGCATCAAATCAGCATATTAGAATGATTTCTGAAGATCATGTGACACTGAAGACTGGAGGAATGATGCTGAAAATACAGCTTTTCATCCCAGGAATAAATTACATTTTACAATATATTCACATAGAAAACAGCTACTTGAAATTATAATAATTTTTCAAAATATGACTGTATTTGTGATCAAACAAATGCAGCCTTGGTGAGCAGAAGAGACCGTTTCAAAAACATTTTTAAAAATCTTACCGACCCCACACTTTTGAACAGCACTGTATGTTTTCTCAGTTATCGGCTGTCTCTCTCTAACCCTCTTCCTCCATGGCTCTTTCAGAGAAGCCGAGCATCCGCTTGGTGAATGGCCTCAACAGCTGTCAGGGCCGAGTGGAAATCCTCTACTTCACCGTCTGGGGAACGGTCTGTGATGATGACTGGGATATGAACAACGCTCAGGTGGTCTGCAGACAGATGGGATGTGGGCCGGCTATCGCAGCCAAACCTCTGGCTCACTTCGGCTACGGCTACGGTCCCATACTGCTGGATAACGTGGACTGCAGTGGCAGTGAGCAAAAGCTGTCCGACTGCTTCAATCTGGGCTGGGGACAGCATAACTGCGGCCATTACGAAGACGCTGGGGTCATCTGTGAGCGTAAGAGAAATATGACCTACATTATAGTCTTGATCACATCGAAATGAATAGTTTTGAAAAAAGCCATGCATTTTACATTCATATAAAATGTGCATACTTATTCATATACATGAACTCATTGATATGTAGAGGAACTATTATTCCAAGAATTTCATATAAATTAGTATAAATTAAAATAAACTGAAATCCATACATGTATAGCTGTATTTCACAGAAACATGTACGGGGCACATTTCACCGCAAAAAAAACTATTTTTGGAAAAAAATTCACATTTAGGTAATATACTGTAGTACAACTACCAGTATTTGTTTATCAGGTTAAATACAGAATGATATAAAGTGTAAATATAACTATATAAGGTATACATATTTTGTATATACACACACTGCCGTTCAAAAGTTAAAAAGAACAGCATTTATTCAAAATAGAAATCTTTTCTAACAATAGAAGTCTTTACTATAATTTTTTTAATCAATTTAACACATCCTTGCTGTTCCTTAATTAAAAAAAATATTAAGCAACATTGATAATAATTCAGCATTACCCCAAACTCGTTTTTTTTAACATTGATAATAATCTGAAACGATTCTTGAGCAGCAAATCAGCATATTATACTGATTTCTGAAGATCATGTGACACTGAAGACTGATAATGAGCTAAAATTCATATTTGTCATCACAGGAATTAATTTTAAAGTATATTAAAATAGAAAAACTTTATTTTAAATCATAATAATATTTCAAAATATTACAGATTTTTTTCCTGCATTTTTTTGATCGAATAATCCAGCTTGTGAATTCAGAAGAAACTTCTTAAAAAAACCTTAAGACCTTTAAATAATTTAATTATATACGTGTATAACGTAGATTACAGTATAGAAACTTATAAGTATATAATTAAGTCTTAGTTTATTGTGTGTGTGTGTGTGTGTGTGGTGTGAATGAGTGTGATGAGATACACACATAGATAAGACTTGTGTGTGCTGTCAATCCTTCATTCATAAAATTCACGCAGTCATTCACAACACCACCATTTATTCACTATGAAAGAACACACACACACACAATCCTCACTGCAACACAATGTTCTGCTGAACTAAATCAAATCTCCAGGGCAGTTTTTCCTCTGGCACGTTTCCTCTTTTACACACAATTACAAACACACACACACACACACATCTGATCAGATCAGCATTTGCAGCACATTTAGAAGCATCCTCTGTACGCCAGTCCGCTTCGACTACATGAAAAATAAAGAGGCCTGTTGGAGAAAATCATCATCAGCACAGACCGCAGGGGAAGCCGTCCTCTGCACAGGCCACGTGCATCCACTAACGCATAAATATATGCATGCATGCGTCTAATAGATGAGCATTTAAGAGAAGAGGAAAGACTAAAATATACATGAGATTAAAGAATGAAAGTACAAGTATCAACCCTAAGAGCGCCTCCACAGATCATGAATGAGAACCACAAGTTAGTGTTTATAAAAGAGCATGTTCAGTCACAGTAAATGAAAGTTAACCAAAAGAAGTTTTCTAAATAAATCTTTTGTGTTTTCTTTCCTTCAGCGCCAACGGAGCATGTGGCAGTCGGAAGAGACTTTGGCATATGGATGACGGAGAAACCTATTACAACTACAACCGCAACACCAGCGGATGGTACGAACACTGAAGGTCACACTCGAGTCTTTAATGTCCAAAAAGACATTACAGAAACATTCGGTGTTTTCATTTTTAAGTGAACTATCCCTTTAATGAGAACAAATATTTGCCAAATACAAAAATCAGCTTAATTCAAAGGGAAAACAAGTTTTCATACCCCACCGACAGATGTTTGCTCTTGTCTTTAAGGCATAGACCCACTTAATTTAGTTAAGTTTCTTAGAAAACAAGATTTCATACATTCAAATGGTATCTTGATTTAAGGAAGTGTAGATAATTGTACTGGAAAAATTAAAAAGGGTAATTTTTTTTAATTAAATATACACGCATATATGAATTTAAGACCATGCTTAAAGTTAAGACCATGTTAGGCCTTGATTTGTGGTAGGGCGAAATTTCAACTTTTCAAAACCTGCAGAAAACCTTCTCAGGTTACTTATGTACCATGGTTCCCTGAGTAGGGAACGAAACACTACATCCTCTAGGGGTCGCTATGGGGAACCTAGAGGACGCAGTTTTAAGTTCCCTTGAAAGGGAACGTCTCAGGTTACTTAAGTAACCATGGTTCCCTGAGTAGGGAACGAGACACTGCGTCCTCTAGGTTTCCCCATAGCGACCCCTAGAGGACGCAGTTCGAACTTATGTAATTACAACCTTGTATCCCTAAAGTACAAAAAAAAAAAAAACAGTTGAGAAAATACTTTTGATGTAACTTTTTTTTAATGTACAGACTTTATTTCTAACCATATATACATTGTTGTATACGTTGTCTATTAATATATATATTATAATATAATATAAATAATGTTCTCATTATTATTATTATTTTCACATTATTATTCATATATATGTTTCATCATCTGCATTTAAATTTTGCGAAGTAATGAATATGTGATAGATTTGATAGATTTTGCTCTTTAATATTACTAGTTATAATGGGTCTGGAGATATTTTTTCAAGCATATCAAGCATGTCTCAAGCATAAACTCGCTTAATTTTAATAGATTTTTTAAAGAAAACAAGACTGATTTAAGAATGTTTAGATATTTGTACAGGAAAACAAGACAAAAATATTAAAGTAAGAAAATGTTTAAAATAATTGTGGAAAATAATAACTGAAAAGGCGCGCATGAATGCACACTTCTACAAAACAACTAATTTATCATCTTTGACCATCTGTTTTCTGCATACTATGATTTATGACACATTATTTCTAGTCTCACTCACTGTTTAGGCACACAGCTTATCCCTTTCTTTTTCTCTTCTCAAGGTACCATCAGGCTCGTAGGGGGCCTGAATCGCTGCGAGGGCCGTGTGGAGATATTCCTGAGAGGAGAATGGGGAACCGTGTGCGATGATGCTTGGGATATTGCAGATGCGAAGGTGGCGTGCAGGCAGATGGGCTGTGGGCTGCCTAGAGCCGCCCAGGTGATGGCCTACTTTGGTCCCGGTCGTGGCACAATCCAGATGGACAATCTGAAGTGCACAGGCAGAGAAGCTGCTCTCACTCAGTGCTCTCACATAGCATGGAACGTCCACAACTGTGACCATTCAGAGGATGCCAGCGTCACATGTGAACTCTAATAACTCCACCCACCACAGGCCACGCCCACCGCAAGCCACACCCACCACCCTGGCCCAGTCAATGCAGTGGGAGTGGAAGAGTTTCCAGGACTTGTATACATTTTGTAAATAACACCTCACGCTGACCCCGACGAAGAAATTTTAAAGATGAAATAGTTACTGGGTGTGAAACAAGAAAAAATAAATTATGCTAATACTGTTATATAAATAACTGTAATAAATATTATGAATGAAATTCCAATTATGCACTTTATAAACTATAAGAATGTGTACACACATGGGTGAATAAGTATGCTGAACTTATTTTAAACTATTGATATACAGTGGAAACCAAAGTTTTAGACTCTTTTTAGCCTGTCATTTTGATTGCAAGCACCAAATTTATTATGCCATACAAAAACGTTTGTACTGTACTTCTAGTACTTTTCCGATTATAAAAAGATTTGATTCTTGTGGCTCTGTTTACTGAATGCTAAGAAGAAAATATAACATATTTCTATTTTAAATATTGCAGATTGTTGTGTTGCATGTCTTAAAAGTTAAGAGTGTATCTGAATATCTTTGCATTTTGTTGAATGAAAAATAGCCTTGTTATTCAGTCGGAAAAAATAATTTGGTTTGTTCAGAAAAAAAAAGCAAAAAAGTTCTCAGGTCCATTTTGATTGGGTTTTCATTTTTCTGTCTTTTTTTCTTTGAGTAGATGAACAGAATACAAATGAATGGGATAAAAGGAATATTGCATTTGTACTGAGGAAACTAAACCATGTTATTGGCCTAATTGCATAACCTCTTAGTGTATTAGCTGGTTATTTTACAAGCTAGGAAGACAATGTGGGACTGAAATGATGTTAAGATATTTTATATATAATATGTAATTAAACATTTGATATCCTAAATTAAAAAAGAAGACAATTGATTAAATGTTTTTGATGTCACTTTTATTACTGTACAGACTTTCCTAAAATATTGGAGTGAAACGTCAATGTTTTGTCAATATATATGGAAATAAAGTATGCTATGAATCTATTATATATTCTTAACAGAGGTGGACTAAAGCTGTTTTTTTTATTGAAATATATATACAATTCTCTTCTTTTAAGACAAAAATACATCATTTATTCCTCCTGCAGGTGCTCTATATACAGTGGGTACGGAATTTTTCACTCTTTGTTATATTGCAGCCATTTGATAAAATAATTAAGTTAATTTTTTTCCTCATTAATGTGCACACAGCACCCCATATTGACAGAAAAAACACAGAATTGTTGAAATTTTTACAGATTTATTAAAAAAGAAAAACCGAAATATCACATGGTCCTAAGTATTCAAACCCTTTGCTGTGACACTCATATATTAACTCAGGTGCTGTCCATTTCTTCTGATATTCCTTGAGATGGTTCTACACCTTCATTGGAGTCCAGCTGTGTTTGATTATACAGACTGGACTTGATTAGGAAAGCCACACACACCCGTCTATATAAGACCTTACAGCTGTAGCGTCTCGACCAATCTGACACACTAATTTTTTATTTGACCTTTAAAAAACAACAAAAACAAAATCAATTATTCATTAGATTAACAAATCGTCACAGTCCCCTCACTCAATATTCTGGATGTTAGGTTTTCGGCTGAACACCATTCCCCAACCTTGGTCACCATGACAACTATTCATGATATCACTGGTTTTATGGCCTGAAAGGAATGCAGGGGAGAAACTCCCTCATTTTACTCATGAGAAAGACACACAATGCCCAGAGAAATGGACTGTTCTCTAATTAATTCATAGGAAAACCTTTCTTTAATTGAATACACATATCCTTTGGTCATTGTGTATACCAATACTGTCTTGTATATTGTCTGTTGTCGTGTATGCTGTTTTATTCATGTTATCACAGACCACTAGTTAATATAACCTCACCTATTTCATGTCTTGTATCTATGAATTCGCCTTCTTATGATTGAAACAAGTGTGTATATTATATGCTGCTACCTATGCAACATATTGATGTTCTAAGAATCTGTAATAATTCGTGCCTCAACACTCCAGCGAAATACATATGCAAAATACCATGCTTACAGACAAAGAGCCATAAAAAACGCAGAAACTTCCACTTGAGATTCCGGACTTCCCCATTGGGCAAGCCCATCTTTAGAGGCGTGAATCTCTGCAGGCTTTATAAGGCCACACTCCATGTGACCCGCCCTGTCGGTGGTTCAGTCGAAGCAAAGCTGAAGATGTGAGAAAAACGCTTCAGGATACCAAAGCATCTGGGCCAGGCCTTTTCTTCGGCCTAGTCCATTCCATTCATCAAGTGACTCTGACTCAAAACTGGTTCTTTTCACCGACCCAAATTCAGCAAAGATCAACTAGAAACTTTAAGATTGCATCAGGAATCTCTTTCAGACCGCCGAGACTCGCTAAGTATCAAACTTAGTCTTATTAATTGATACATTAAGTATCAGTTACACCTTTTTACAAAGGTGTGTTTGAACTCAGAATCTGACGTATCCCTGAAGGCTTTGATCTGTTGAATATACATGCCAAGTGTTCCATAAAATCCATTCTTTAAGCCTCTTTCTATCTGAGTTAAACGTTAACCTTTCCTTACCAACTGTTATAGTTGTGTGTGTGTGTGTGTGGTAGTGGTGTATGTTAGACCGGCTTAATGTGTTATGTAGTATGTTAGACTAGTTTAAATGTCTGTGTAGTTAATAAAACCTTACTTGTATCACACTTAACGTGTTCATTGTTTACTCATAACCGGAGTCACTTAATCATGCAGATTTATGCTACATGCTCTGTGTAGAGTTGTACAGTAAGAAGGTTATTTCCTTAACCAGGAAATTAACATTCATAGCATTAACAGACCGTTGACCCTGAGAGGTCAAATGAATGCTTACAGCGGATCTAAATATTTATAATTAATAATAACTATATGGTTAATTAACTTCATATTTCCATGAGACTGATTCGATACACCGCTCAGCGCAGTGCATGTCAGAGCAAATGAGGATCATGAGGTCAAAGGAACTGCCTGATGAGCTCAGAGACATAATTGTGGCAAGGCACAGATCTGGCTAAGGTTAAAAAAAAATTTCTGCTGCATTTAAGGTTCCTAAGAGCACAGTTGCCTCCATAATCCTTAAATGGAAGACAACCAGAACCCTTCCTAGAGCTGACCGTCCAGCCAAACTGAGCTATCGGGAGAGAAGAACCTTGGTGAGAGAGGTAAAAAAGAACCCAAAAATCACTTTGGCTGAGCTCCAGAGATGCAGTCGGGAGATGGGAGAAAGTTGTTGAAAGTCAACCATCACTACAGCCCTCCACCAGTCAAGGCTTTATGGCAGAGTGGCCCGACGGAAGCTCCCTCCCCCCCCAGTGAAAGGACACATGAACGGCCGCACATGGAGTTTGCTAAAAAACACCGATCAGATTCTCTGGTCGGTTGAGGCCAAGATAGAACTTTTTGGCCTTGATTCTAAGCGCTATGTATGGAGAAAACCAGGCACTGCTCATCAACTGTCCAATACAGTCCCAACAGTGAAACATGGTGGTGGCAGCATCATGCTGTGGGGGTGTTTTTCAGCTGCAGGGACAGGGGACGACTGGTTGCAATCGAGGGAAGATGAATGCGGCCAAGTACAGGGAAAACCTGGACGAAAACCTTCTCCAGAGTGATCAGGACCTCAGACTGGGCCGAAGGTTACCTTCCAACAAGACAATGACCTAAGCACACAGCTAAAATAACGAAGGAGTGGCTTCACAACAACTCTGTGGCTGTTCTGAATGGCCCAGCAGAGCCCTGACTTAAACCCAATTGAACATCTCTAGGGAGACCTAAAAATGGCTGTCCACCAACGTTTACCATCCAAACTGACAGAACTGGAGAGGATCTGCAAGGAGGATCCCCAAATCCAGGTGTGAAAACTTGTTGCATCTTTCCCAAAAAAAAACTCATGGCTGTATTAGATCAAAATGGTGCTTCTACTAAATACTGAACAAAGGGTCTGAATACTTAGGACCATGGGATATTTCAGTTTTTCTTTTTTAATAAATCTGCAAAAATGTCAAAAAATTCTGTGTTTTTCTGTCAATAGGGTGTGCTGTGTGTACATTAATGAGGAAAAAAAAAAACTTAAATGATTTTAGCAAATGGCTGCAAATAACAAAGAGTGAAAAATTTAAGAGGGTCTGAATACTTTCCGTACCCACTGTATAAAATTATATATATAATAAGGTTTAATTATCTGCATTTAAAACAAATTTGATAAAATAATGAATATGCAATACATTTATGTTGCTATTTAACATATTACTAGTTATAATGTTAGTTAGTTATTTTGACTTTTTTTTCCCCCAGTAGTTTTCTGTAGCCAAGAAGCAGGTCCAGTATGTCTCTATACAGAAAATGACTTTGAAAAATAAGTCAACCATAAAAAAGTATTCACTGGAGTAAAATGTACTGTGTGACAACTACACCTGGTTATCTTACAAAGACTAGCAAGCTGGTAATAACTAAAATTCAGTAAGTTAATTAAGTAACACTATAATTCTTATTACATTAATTTATGCATTATTCTTTTTGTTGTCCTTTTTTTCAGCAGAAGCTGAAAACAGAAAAAAAAAAAAAAAAAAATCATAGGCCCAAACCTGCGAAAAGTGTGCAATCACATGGAAAATAGTAAAAAACAGTAAAAGCCTTGCCAACAAAATCAAAGCCTATTAACAAAGAATGCATGATTGTATGCTTAAATGCCACTGGGATTAAATATCACAGTTATATAATTAAGGTCCTAAGTTGTACCTAGTGTAAAATACATTTATGAAAAGAAATGTCAAATATTAAAATTCCAATTAAAAATACCCATGTTGACTAAATGTATGCTGTTTGCATTAAAGGGGTCATATGATTTTGCTAAAAAGAACATTATTTTGTGTATTTGGTGTAATGAATGTGTTTATGCGGTTAAGGTTAAAAACACATATTTTCCACATACTGTACATTATTGTTGCTCCTCTATGCCCCGCCTTTCTGAAACGCGTCGATTTTTACAAAGCTCATCGCAAGGTGTGCTCTGATTGGCCAGCTATCCAGTGCGCTGTGATTGGCCGAATTCCTCAAGCGTGTGACAGAAATGTTACGCCCCTCACCATAATGTGATGATGCCCTGTCAGGCCAGAGCGATGATTCAAAAACATGAAAACCCATTATAAACGAGGCATTCGTTGCATCCAGTGGGGACATAATTATGGATTATAATGACTTATACTGTCTTTTTACGCGTTGTGTTGCATCGCGCCGCGTAAACATAAAACCATGTCTGCATTTGTGATCGGAGCAACAAGCGCTACTCTACACTGCCCAAAAAAACTCGCTTTAAATATAAAAAATAAAAACTCTTTAAATATAAAAAACGTAGTTACAGTCTTTGAGTCAGAACAGACGGCATTGTAGTCTACACTCCCAGGATCAGGAAACAGTCCTCCTAAAATGTGCTGCAACACATTCGAATATTTGGGTTGAAGTGTTCTGGAACGTGTTGTAAATACAACTTAACCACTAATTTCTAGTCGTGTCCTCTTTTGGAAGACCAAACAAAGTAGTTCGCTTTCACAACAAAACACACAGCACCACCGCGGAACCTAGAGTGAGCAGAGGCCGGGGTCTAGAGTGAGCAGAGGCGGCGGGCTTGAGAATGGCGCGGCCATCGGATTCGACGAAGGAGCGTCTGGAGGGCTTGCAGCAACCACATGTGACGAACCCAGGCTGGACTCCGCTTCGTCCACGGTGAAAGCTGATCGGCGATCCACAGCAATAAAGTTGAAGTATTTTCTCAGAGACCAGCACAGATCAGCTCTAGGCATGACGAAGCGGATAACGTCCTCTTTTGGAAGACCAAACAAAGTAGTTTTGCTTTCACAACGAAGCACACAGCGCCTTCACGACATGGCGGCGGCGGCAACAATACTACAGCGAGAATAAAAGTTACGCCCTATTTCTTTGCGTGAACATTTGGGCGCGTTAAGCAAATCTTCCCACATAGTGACATAAATATGTGGAGGCGTGTTAGAACGAGGCATTTTAGGTAGTCGTGGCTGACTCTTAACTTTTATAAAGAAGCTCTCTTTGGATTTGAGATTTAGTCTTTGCAACTTTACAGATCTTCTTTATGCACCAAGAGCTTGTAACACTCCAAAGAGAAAGGAACAATTGAAATCGCAAATGACCCCTTTAAATTATGCGAGTAGTTATTTAGGGGATGATTCGGCAAGTCTTTTTTTTATTATTATTACGTCACTACGCTGTTGACGCAATCCAGTGAAAGTGTACGGGAGGGGGAGGGGCGTCTTGCACGGGCACGCGCAGACAGCAGAGAGCAGCTGCAGCGGCCAGACGAGCTCGCGCGCGCGTCCCACTGCATGTTCACCAAATACACCTCGATCACCCATACAGAGCTCCTGAATTAACCGCTGTTTAAACATGGTCGACCGCGAGCAGCTGGTTCAGAAAGCCAGACTGGCCGAGCAGGCTGAGAGGTATGACGATATGGCTGCTGCCATGAAGTCGGTAAGTGCAACTTTTGCTTTATTATTATGCACACGCAAAAATGCATGCATGATTTAGCTATTCGGATAGTTATCACCACGTTATTGGTTTCATAATTGCGTGCGAAATTCTAGTGATATAAAATAATGCATTGGTCTTGTCGCATTGCCACTGGACATTCCGCTCAGTTTCGCGATCGAGTCTGTTTAAAGATCAGCCAGCTCTCATATCGAATCGATTAGAGTGCTCGTTCTTCGTTTAAAGGCCCATATAAGTTGATCCGTATGACTGACAGGTGCACAGTTCTGCTAAATCATGACGAAGCTTATTCCGTTATATTATGTGTCACTGTCCGTCATTCATAAACTGGAGTAAAATGTAGCGTTGAATGTGAATCCAGGTTTCTCGTGGTGAACTGGAAACTGGCAGCGGATCTTTGGGCGGTGCCTTTCCGAGATCCGTACGAACTGGACAGCATGACCACAGAATGACTCTTCATTATTGCACATGCACGTAATTATAACAGTTTTGATTAAAAATCCACTGACATTAATGATGTTAGCCTACGCGTCTAAGACTACTCAGAGCCGACTTCTCCGGTGCGGGAATCTGAAATCGTGCCATAATAAAGCGGCTTGTGATTTATAAGCATTATTAGGGATAATAACGCTGGTTAATGATGCAACAAAAAAAAATCAACGCTGTTCTCGGTCTCATAACGTGGCAAACCGAACCAGTTACGCCAGGTTCACACATAACTCCTATGCGCTGCAGAAGCAACGCGCAACGCTGACAGCTGCGTCCATCCATTCGCGTCCTAATCAAAGCGATCGCATTTGGTTTTACGCGGCTTTGCAGTTTCGCTCCCACCAGGCGTGTCGCAACGCGTGCCAAGGTGCAGTGCCCGTAATGCACCATTTCATCCGATCCATCAGCCTCCATCCAATAGGGTCCAATCCACAACCTCCTCTCTCTCTCTCTCTCTCTCTCTCTCTCTCTCTCTCTCTCTATCAAGGGCGTAGGTTTGCATTGAAAGTTGATAGGGCCATAATGCAAGGAGGCAGCAGTTTGCATCAGATTTTTAAAACCAGTGTTTTAAAAATCAGATTTCAGTGTTATCTTCTGACTCCTGTCATGGAAGTTGTGCATGTCTCCTTTATCTGACACACCCATTTCATGTGTTGGAGTCTCTACATTGTTTGTGATATGTTCTATAAACCACACTTAAAGTAAAATAATCAAATTAAAACGTTTAAGAAATGTGAAAACATCTGCCCTGGTAGGTTTTCTTTAAGTTGACTTAATATATGGAGAACTAGGAGTGACACTGACACTTACAAATAAAATAAGGAAATCAGTTACCAATTCAATCATAAAATGGAAATAAATAGATTTTTTAAATGGGCAATAGACTTAAAATGAAAATAATTTGATCTGCATTTAAAATTTTTATCATATAAAATAAAATATATTCAATTTTTTAGCATCACTCCTAGTCCGCATAAATGTAATGTGTGAAAAACCAAACCAAACTGCAACATTTATTTAGGTTTTAAAAGAACAACCTGTACATTAGTATGTGATAAAAACATTAACAACTAACTAGAGCAAGTAATCTGACTTGCTGAGGGACTAAATATGCCATTTTCATACTTCTAAAAAGTTATGAAACAGCATATGAGAGTACTTTCATAACATTAAGTCGTAGGTTGCCTACAGGAATTAAAAATAATATGGCTGTTGTCAAGTTTTGATTTGGACTAACGAACTCCTTGCAACCATTTAAATAAAAAGGAAAGTGCATTTCCATTTAGCTACTCACTAAGTCTGGGTGCTGTCTATTACTGAAATATGCTCTGTCATAATCTAATTGACATCTGCTTTGGGTACATGAGTAGTACTGAGGGGAAATATTAAAGGGGTCATATGATGTTGCTAAAAAGAACTAAAAGTATTTGGTGTAATGAAATGTGTTTAAGTTTAAGGTTCAAAAACACTTATTTGCCAAATTTTTCCACATAATGTACATTATTGTTTCTCCTCTATGCCCCACCTTTCTGAAACACGTCGATTTTTACAAAGCTCATCGGTCTGAAAAGCGAGGTGTGCTCTGATTGGCCGGCTATCCAGTACATTGTGATTGGCCGAATACCTCAAGCGTGTGACGGAAATGTTCCGCCCCTCACCATACTGTGATGATGCCCTGTCAGGCCGGAGCGACAAGACTGTTCTGGAACAGTGTTGTAAATACAAATTAACTGATTTTAGTCATGTCCTCTTTTGGAAGGCCAAACAAATTAGTTTCACTTTCACAACGAAACACAGGTCACACACGGCGGCCTAGAGTGAGCGGCGGTGGCCTAGAGTGAGGAACGGCTGACGGGATGAGTGAGCGGAGACCGGCGGGCTTGAGAACGGCGTGGCCGGTGATTTCGACGAAGGAATTTCTGTCAGATGAAGGAGAATCCGGTGGGGCTTGCGGCAACCACATGTGACCCCGGGCTGGACTCTGCTTCGTTCATGGTGAAAGCCGATCCGGTGATTGACAGCGTGAAGTTGATGTATTTCCTTAGTGACCAGCACGGATCAGCTCTAGGCATGAGGAACCAGATATCGTCCTCTTTTGGAAGACCAAAACAAAGTAGTTTCGCTTTCCACAACGAAACACAGCGTCTTCAGGACATGGCTGCAGCGTCAACAATAATACAGCGAGAATAAAAGTTCCGCCTTCTTTCTATGCGTGAACATTTGGGCGACGTTATGCAAATATTCCCACTTAGTGATGTAGGTATGTGGGGGCGTGTTAGAACGAGCTGGTTTAGGTAGGCGTGGCTGACTCTTAACTTTTATAAAGACTAACTATTTGGATTTGAGACTTTAGTCTTTACAAATTTACAGATCTTATTTATGCACCAAGAACTTGTAACACTACAAAGAGAAAAGAAAAATTTAAATCGCACCATATGACCCATTTAAGGTTTGCACAGTGCCTTGATACACGGCTGCCATTAGTGCAGGTCATATAATTGGTTTTACTAAACAATTTTCATTGGCGGGGCAAGAGCTGACAAAAGTGGTTCCACTCCTGTTATTTATAGTTACAATATTAGCCCAATCTCATCATCTTTCTAAAATGTTTGCTTTTATGGGGGCCTATCTAATAATAATTCTGGACGGCCATTAATGGATTTACCAACCAGTCTGGGTTCATGTTGGCTCTCAAGGTCACTTTCTTTGCCCAAATGCAAATCTGAAATAATTTATAGATAAGGTCCATACTTATCCTCCACGTTATGGAGGGCTCCTCCTCCGATTGACAAAAATTCTAATTGTATTTGATTTTACCCTGAAATGTAATGTGTGCTTATTAAATGTGATTAAAAGTGATGATCAAATGTCAACTCTACTTTGGTTTGGTTTCTTCTTTAAATAAAAAAAAAGTAAAAATATGCATGGTATTAATGTTCTACTACCATGAATAGTACCCATTATAATCTAACTAACAGACTTTTCCGCACCAATTGAGAGGAAATAAAGATAAAAAAAAAAGAAATAAAACTTTTTCCTCAATTACGAGTGACATTACAACAACTTGACTTTTAACTTGCACTTGCAAAATGTAAACTCGCAATTGCAAAAAAATTTTTTTTATTTTTTTATTCAGTGGCACAATTCTGACTTGTTTCTAAGATTTGTGAGTTTATATCTTTCAATTCTGACTTATAACATGCAATTGCAACTTTATCATGCAATTCTGACTTTATAACTCACAATTGCAAGTTCATATCTCGTATTTCTGAGAAAAAAAAGTCAGAACTGTGAGATAAAAAGTTGCAATTACCTTTTTTATTATTTATTCAGTGGCAGAAACGAGCTTCCATACTGTACACATGAGCAGAAGTGACTGACTTAAACTTTTTGCATTTGGTGTCATCCAGTGTGCTTATGCATGCAGAGGAATGCATTAACTATCACATTCGTCTCTTTTTGAGACACACAGGAGGACGGATGTATTGATTTACTCCTCAGCTGACCGGAAAGCTCAGCTAGCTGGAAGGTCCCTCAGCAGCTCAGGGGTGTGTTCAGTCATGTCTTTTCTCACTATGGGAGGAAACTCTCATCACTGCAGCGATGCTCACTGCCTGTTGGCAGCCTAGGCCCATAAAGGCCTGGAATAAAAAGTCAGATACCTTGCTAATGATGAGACTGAGATGTAATGAAAAAATACACAATAATTTGTAATGCAAATTATTATTTAATGACTTCCACTGCTGATGGCTACTAGCTCTCAGACTATAGTGTTCTGAACTTCTGACTTTTACAAACTGTTCACTTATATGTCAGGTGCATTTTAATTTAGACTTCTAATCATGCATTGAGTTTTTTTCCCCATTTGTTGCTGTTTCACACTCAAGTTGTTTAATTATAGCACATTTGTTCTGACTTGTTGTGCCCAATCTGTCACAGTTAAGGCTTTGAACCCTTGAATTAACCATATCTTAGACCAATTACATTTATTCAGCACAATTTTCTGCTTACATAAATCATTGTAGTTGAGAGAGAAAGTGTGTGGTACAAAGTGACTTTAAATCGTAATCAAAACTGATATGAAAAATGCCAATAAAGCAATTCAGCTTGCATTCTTTTACAAAATATTTAGTCATGTAAGTAAAGCTCCTACTTAAGCACAAATCATGCTAAATATTTATGTATGCATGCATGCATGCATGGATGCATGCTGCTAATGCACATGAATATTTTACCCAAAGAAATTGTCAGCCAAACCGTATATTAGATGTAACATTTTTAATTGAGGGCAACCCCTGAGATTTTAAGTTAATATTTCAATAATTTAACTAATTATTTGCATGTTCACGGTTCTCTGTTTTTAATAATAATAATAATTAAGCGGAGTTACTATGTTTTAATTAATTGTACAAATAAATACAGAAAATATGTATTACTGTTGTACTGTTAAATAAAGAAAATTATATTTGATAATTACACTAAGCTTTATCATGATATCCACTCAGGCCCTTTATTTATTTAAATTTTACATTGGATATATAATTATTAGATTTTTATGAACTCACAAACCCCCTTTGGAAATCCCTGTTCTTCAGTAACCAAAACAGACTGTCTTTTCCAACTGTAAACAGGACTTTTAGTCATACAGCGGTTTTGCGATTGGCTCATGTAACTGTAATGCAGGACTACAGCAGTCATATTGAGGGGGTCCTATTTCTCCCATTTAAATATTTACAAGTGGACTGTTACGGACCAGAATGGAGTTAGTTTGAAAAACAGGGATTTGCATAAAAAAAGGAAAGTCATTTTAGAGGCGTTGTATTTTTAAACGATTGTGACATTTTTGTGCTTATGCTCTGAATTATCATCATGCATGTGCAGCGTTGAACCCACATCCACCTCCATCCACTGTCTTTCATCAGGCATTACCATGGCTTTAAGACCGTAACTCATGTTTTTTTCATAACAATATGGTCATAAAGCTTTTATGCATTTTATTTTTAGAAGCCTGCAGCAGCTGCAAAAACATTTTTTGAAAAAAAAAAAAACATCTGCAATCACTTGATGGTTATATAACAATGAGTTACTTTAAGCAAGAATCCCCTTCTTCCGCCCTTATAACATCCTCCACTCCTTAACTCATCCATCCATTCTTCTTCCTGCTCTACTCTCACCATAGAAATACTTCAGTCTATGGGTACTTCATTTCTGTGCATTTTTACAGCTACCTTTGATTTGAAGCAATAGTCATAATTATAGCCATGATTTCATCAAACTGAAGTATTGCAGGATGCAGTGCACTGCACTTTTATGTTCTCAGAATTAATTGCTGACATAAAATCAATTACTGAAACGTATTTCTTACACAAAAATACCAGTATGCCTATTAGCTACAAAGAAAATAGCACATTGATAGCACCTGAAAGAGACTTAGACAGGCTTGGCAATCGGTCGACTTGGCATTTTCGCTTACCTATTTGAATTAATGATTATTTCAACACAGCCTCAGATTCAATTCCTAACTTAACACCCAAAACTTGTTTTGTACAATACAACAATCAAAATCAAAGCTTTATGTCTACTCCCTGTTCACCAAATAGAAACTGATTTGAGATGTGCTAGCATATTTGACTTTAACTTAAATTACTTATTACCTCAGACATAAATATATAGTTCAGTCATGAAACTCTAGATGGCGCAGGCTGATGGGTTGTTAATGTAACCAATGATATTCAGAGAGTTAAACGATTGGCACAAGCTGATTGGTCAGCTGCATATGCAGCCACATGAGCTTACTGCCTTGCATTTATATAACTGGCTAGCATTCACTTGAGATTCCTACAGCGCACTTTCAGAGTTTCTCTGAAACCCTCCACCTTCCCCAGCTCCACCTGTATAGATCTGCTAGGGGGTTATTTTATATGCTATTTGTGCAGCAGCAGTACGTCTTAAATACTCACGGCACCGTATCGCCATATGCATTGGCAGTAGCAAGTTCCTGTACTTGCTTGCAGCAGCAGCAATAATCTGCAACTACAGCAATAATCTACAACTACAGCAATAATCTACAACTACAGCAATAACAAACAGCAGCAGCAATTCAGCAGCAGCAAGCGTAGCAGATCTTAATGCCAAGCCAAGGAAAGACCAGCAAAACGGGCATTAACATTGTCATATTCATCACCATGTTAAATTTTCCGAGAGTTGTCATGACTGAAATATTGTTTTCAGAGAATCTACTAAATGTTAACATGAAGTTTAAAATGTGCAGATGAATTATGAGCTGCTTTAAAAGACTGTCGAATAAATAGAATAAAGAGCCTCTTTGTGCTCATGATAACACCATAGCACTAGTCAGGCTTACAATAGTGCCTTGTCAGTCAAATCTGTCTAATACGGCACATGATTCTCCTTTTATTATGATAGATTTTAATCACCTTTCTTCTTTTGCCAAATACAATAAAAAGCAGAGGGCAGTATGACCACACGATATTTATTTACGTATCGTAATTGTCTATCATGCTTAGTTCATTTTTACTGGAAAAAATGTACACGTGAATATTCATACTTCATTTTCGAGGTACAATTTTCAGTTATAATATTCGTATAAAATTAAGACAGCATCATAAGGACAATATATTGTCAATTCTGTCATGACAAACCTCTCAGAGGGTTTAGCATGGTAATGTACATGACAGTGTTAATGTGTTTGGTCTTGGCAGAATAGATCTGCTACTCTGCAGCAGCAGAGCAATTACAGAGACTGAGAAAAATACATCCACAGTCATGCTGCTGTGAGCATGTAGGAAATACTGCTGCTGTCACTATAAATATGTAAATCCCCCATGTATAACATTACCATTCAAAAATACCAATAACATATCTATACAGGTGGAGCTGGGGAAAGTGGAGGCTTTCTGAAGCACGCTGCAACTGCTACAACAAGCACTAGCCAAGTATTTAAATGTTAAGCAGCAAGCTCATTGGCTGCTGATATGAAAAGAAACCAATCACCTGCACCATGTGAATCAGATGTGATTATATCAGATTGCGTTAGAACAGAATCATTAATCAGAATTAATCAATGTTTTGAATGAATAGGTTGAGTAAACGATTCAATGACTCACTAATAAAGACGGTCACACTTGATTCATTCCAGAATGAATCAGTGTTTTGAGTGAATCAGTTGAATGAATGAATCTTTGACTCAATGATTAAGACGGTCACTTCTCACCACCTACTGGCACAATTATGTAACCTGTAGAAAGAATCAATTACAAATATTGTTAAAGCGGTCATATGATGCGATTTAAAATTTTAAATTACAAGCTGTTCGTGCATAAAGAAGATCTCCAAAGTTGCAAAGACTAAAGTCTCAAAAAAAAAGATATTCTTTATCAAAGTTAACAGTCTGCCACGCCTACCTAAAACGGCTCATTCTAACACGCCCCCAGATATCTACGTCACTATTTTGGCACCGTTATGCAACTCTTCCCACAAGAAGGCATACATTTTAATCTCACTGTAGTACTGTTGGCGCCGCCATGTCGTGAAGGCGCTGTGTGCTTAGTTTGTGAAAGCTGAAACTACTTTGTTTGGCCTTCCAAAGAGGACGATATCCACTTCGTCATGCCAGGAGCTGATCCGTGCTGGTCGCTGAGGAAATACTTAAACTTCGCACTGTCGATCGCCGGATCAGCTTTCACAATGGACGAAGCGGAGTCCAGCCCGGGTGTCGTCACGTGTGGTTGCCGCAAGCACTCCGGACGCTCCTTCGTCAAATTCACCGGCCGCACCGTTCTCAAGCCCGCCCGCCTCTGCTCACTCAAGCTGGCCTCCGCTCACTCTAGGCCTCCGGCCTCCGCTCACTCAAGGCCGCGGTGTGTGATGCTTTTTCATTGTGAAAGCGAAGCTACTTTGGTTGGTCTTCCAAAAGAGGACAAGACTAGAAATCAATGGCTAAATTGTATTTGCAACACTATTCCAGAACACTTTAACCAAATATTCAGATGTGTGCAGCACATTTTAAGGAGGACTGTTTCCTGATCCTGGGAGAGTAGATTACAATGCCGGCTGTTGAAATCCAAAGAGATTGTAAGTACGTTTTTTTATATTTAAAGAATTTGCCACTGACGATTCAAACGCGAGTTTTTTGGGCAGTGTAGAGTAGCAACTGTTTGTTGTTTTTTCGATCCAACACCAGACAGGGTTTAAGTTATGCTCCGGCAGAAAGGGGCATCCACAGTACTGATTGGGGGGGGGTGAAGGGACAGTCGTAACATTTCCGTCTCACGCTTGAGGTATTCTGCCAATCACAACTCACTGGATAGCTGGCCAGTCAGAGCATACCTCGCTTTTCAGACCGTGAGCTTTGTAAAAATCTACGCGTTTCAAAAAGGCGGGGCATAGAGGAGAAACAATAATGTACAGTATGTGGAAAATAATGTGTTGTTTGAACCTTAAACCGCATAAACACCTTTCATTACACCAAATAATGTTCATTTTAGCAAAATCATATGACCCCTTTAATACTTTTCATGTATGCTGAGACATTTGGTCATTTTACTAATTGATTCTATTTTGATCAATTTCTCTTTTTATATGGAACTTGATAGATGCAAAACAAAAATATCAGATTATTTAGAACAAATGGAGTTCAGCTTCATTGCAAAAACTGAATGTTAATATGGCAACTTGTTTGGGAAGTGTTTCCCTTTGCATTTTGCCATTTCTTTGTGTTTCTTCACCAATCTTATGCATAAGTCACGTAAATCACTCATAGCTACACAAATAAGGCTAACACGTCATAAACAATACAGCTAAATCTCTACAGTTGACATTTCTATTATTATTCTTATTATTAAAAACAGATTACCAGGAAATGGCACTAGTTCTCTCCTTCACGTCCACAATAATATCATCCATAATTTCAATAATATTCATTGCTGAGAGAAACTGCATGGCTCAGGAGCTTTCTCAGTTATTAAGCAATGGAGTGGAAGAGAGTGTTAGGAAAAACACTATAAAGTCATGTTAACTAGATTTTGATCACCATAAACTTTTTTGTTTTTCTTACTTCCTGCCTCATCCTCATCTCATGTCCTTCTGTCTTTCTTCACCCTTTTGTGTTTGTCGGGATCTATAGCTAGGGCTAAAAGTCGACAAACATTCGCTGCTGCAATAGCTGGAGTCTTATGATGCAACCAAAACTGCAAGTGCCCTGAGATTACCGAGACTACAAAGGGCTCACAGACAGAATTAGCACTTTATGAGAGCTGTATCATTGCACTGTGGTGCAATACTGCTCAATGCATCTGTATCTAATTAGGCCAAATAATCAAGTGCTTTACCATGCTTATGCTAGAATAGGTTGTGTACGATTTATATATCCTAGGCCGCACGCCAACAAAGTACTATGAAATTTACATTTAAAAAAAAGTCGTTTGAGATTTGCCTTCCAGTAAAACCATTACACTTATCATGAATCATACAGCATTGTGTGTTACTGACTCGTGTAAGATACTGACTCATGTTTGAAACGGTGTCATTTATTTATTTATTTGTATTTCAACAATATACAATGTTTTGTTTTTCTAGACCCAAATGATCATGATAAATCATTAGGCTACCAGACATAAGTGATGAAACAAAATTTGATTGATACCATTATAATCAACACTCTCTACACTGGAAGTGTTTTGCATTACAGTGTGCCTCATATTTCTGAGATGCAGAACAGTTACTGCACCCACTATATTCCCTATTTGTCTGAAATAAAGTTATTTTATTTACAAATATCATGAACTGATTGATGTTACTTAATCATTACTTTAAAATGAAGTTGTGGCTTATCTTTTCTCTTGCCTACTTAATTAAACAACCTTTTGGTTTTAAATCACATGTGTTTTACTATTTTAAAATAGACAATTCGAAGTCAGTTTTTATACCAATACATTGAAAAAGTAGGTAACTGAACAAATAAAGAAATTCATCCATTTTACTATGCCTGAAGTCAAGCATCAAGCATCAAGCTTACAGCTGATTGGTCCTCATGTTGGTCACTTCCAGTGTAGATATGTTGCAGATATGATATCTGTGAACAACGCTGCAAAAAACAAAGAACGTGCTAGCAATATTACAAATCAAACTCCTCTTCTGGAGTCATTTAGGCCACTTTATATCTAGTATTTTGATCTGTCTCAGGTGTTCCAATCATAAATGGTGACAATTTATTTTATAAAAACATTCTATGGAAGCTCATTTCTGTCACAGAATAAAAAATAAACTAACAATAAGCGAGAGTGGTCTTCATCAGTTTGCACTGGCTGCCAATAGCCGCTCGCATCAAATTCAAGGTACTGATATTTGCCTACAAGACAACTACTGGCTCTTCTCCAATATACCTAAACTCACTAGTTCAGACTTATGCGCCCTCCAGAAGCTTGCATTCTGCAAGTGAACGACGCCTCGTGGTGCCATCCCAAAGAGGCACAAAATCACTCTCACGCAAGCTGGTGGAATTACTTGCCCATCTCAATTCGAGCAGCCATTTTCAAAAAACGTCAAAAGACACATCTTTTTCAGGGGTGCTCCTATTGATCGGCTACCGATTTCTATCGGCCGATAATGGCTTTGGGAAGTCTGATCAGCGGTCTCTATAAGGGCTGATCTCATAAACCGATCTCAAGATAACAACATGCCTGCCGTGAGAGGTTTATGACATGCAGCGGCACCGTCTCAGTTTCTGTCCGACGCTGGTAAAATAATTATAATGCTGAAGGTGAGGTACAATTCATATTTCTTTATTAAATAACTTGTAATTTGAAAACTTTCTGTGAGACGTAATTTCACAAACAGCGGGATGAATATCCATTTCCACCACAATGCGTCTGTCTATAAGCGAGCTACACAGTTGACACAGGTATTGTCACTTGCACGATCGAGGCAGTGTCACATCGTCACTAAAGTTTATAATTTGCATTTCTTTTTAAGTCTTGCCAGTGTTTAAACCATTCATTCAGCACTCGCACGCTCTCCTCGAGCTCACAAAATCAGGCTTGTGCTGTGTGTAAGCTATTATGCAACAATTGCCCCATTGTAGAAACAAAAATGCACTGCGTGATCTATCATTTCGGTGAGATAATTACATATTTTTGAAAAAAATCCCCCCACAAGAGTCACTTAAGAGGGGAATTCCCCCCATTTTCAAAAAAATTAATTCAGGCCATGTCTGTAAAAATCCTGATTGGAGCTTCACTATAAATAATTCTACGTGATAAAAAGAAGGCTTCAAAAAGATCGGTATCGACAGATACTGCTTCCTGTGATCGACGATTGGTGATCGGCTCCAAAAATCCTGATCGGAGCACTTTTTTTTCGTCAGCACCTGACCAATCAATAAGAGCACTTACCTATTCTATTCGTATTTTCTAATTTATTTAAAAAAAAACTTGCTATGTGTACTGTGCTAGACTAACTGAGACTTGTCACAGCACTTGTATACTGTTTCTCTCTTGTTGGTCTGGTTGCTTTTTGTATTCCTCATTTGTAAGTCGCTTTGGATAAAAGCGTCTGCTAAATGATTAAATGTAAATGTAAATCCATGTGTGACAAAGTAAAACAGCACGACACATCCACCCACAAGCTCGCACATGCATCACATACACACATCTACACCTCAATCCCCAAACACACACACACACACACACACACACACACGCAATCTCACACATACACGCACGCAAGAAGCATGGACATCGTTGCTGTTGCCACGGCAGCAGCAGAGATAGTCGACTGCGTCCAAACAAAGACGACTGCCTTGTTTCTATGAAGACTGAAGATTGCTCTTTACTCCCCCCCCTGCCCCCCGCTGTCTGGATGGGAGGTTATGTGTGGAAGAGGTTAAAGGCAGTTTGCAAATGGTAACATAAGGCAACTACTGTACGCAACCTGAACTATGTCTGCAATACCAGTAAATGTGTTACACAATGATTCAGCGACTGACTTCTTCAGTCTCAGGGTGTTTAAATGGCTGTAGTGCTTGAGATGAAGGAAGGAGGTTGTGGAATAATTGATCCATAATTCTGTAAACTGTTCCGAGTCTGATGCAGGAAACAGATTGTGTGTCTGTTTGTTTATGAGCGAGGTCATATTTAACAAACGGAATTCTAAACGTGGATTTAAACATTTGTGTCGATGTATGATGGATGTAGGAATCAGAGAATATAATTATAGTTAGGGTTGGGTATTGAGAACCGGTTTCATTTTAGAACCAGTTCCAGAATTTCCAAGAACCGTGGATTTGATAAGACAAGTGCATTTCGATTCTGCGTGCTGATTTTTGTTCATGGTATTCAGCTGCAACAGAAAGGTTTGCAAGACAGAATAAATATGTTTGGTATTAAATGTTTGACTTATTTTTGTTATATCTTATTGGAATCGAAACTGGGAATCATTAAGAATCAGAATCACTCAAATTCAATTGATACTCAACCTAATTATGGTTCTTTTATAGTTCTTTTAAGAAGACCCCAATTGTTAATTAAAATGAATCAATTGTGGCATTTACTACAAAACTTTTTCAAATGCTTTGCTTTTTAGAACGATGTCCATTTTAAAATGCAGTTTTGTCTGCACTGAACCGCTAACTGAGGGTTTCCCCAGACAGAGGTTTGTGAGGGAACAGAGAGTTGATGAAAACCTAATAATTAAATAAATCATAAAAATATTTTTAATTTTAAAATGTTAATTTGACTAAAATTTTATTTCAATCAAAATAAAAATCTTACTTAAAAAGATTAAATCTTTCATGAGTTTACCTGCATGTCATGTGTTCATTAACCCTCTGGTGTTGTTCACATGGAGGTCAAACATGACTGAATGTATTTTTTTTCAAAGAAATGAATGTATTGTAGTTGAAAGTTGTTTTTATTAATATTTTGTATTTTTAGGGGATTTTGAGGTCCTAAATAATATTTATGGAATAGTTATTATCCTTTTTTTTTACCTTTTTCACAACTTTTTTTAAGCATAGACCTGAAAACAAAATTGCCAACTTAAACGGTCATAAATCTTGAATGCTTTAGAGCACTTAAGTTGGAGGCTTAAGTTTGGTCTATTTTTAAAGAAGACACTTGACAGATTATTACTAAAGTGAAAAAAGTTAAAGAGTGAAACTAAAAAAAGTTACAGAAGTATATTACTGTGAAACACAAAAAGACTATTTTAAAATTTTATATAAATTGATATCTCAAAAAAATTTGCTTTCATTACGGTTTTGTTTGGGTGCCAAAGGTTTCAACTAGATGGAATTCACTTCCCATTCATTTCCAATGCAGTCATTCTTGACCGTGAACAGTACAAGTGTGACTACTTTTTTTCAGGACCATTTAACCTTTTCGAATCATGTCCATGATTTGTGTGTGTGTGTGTGTGTGTGTGTGTTCACACAGCAAGTGCCAAAACCGGCAAGTTTTGTACCATTCCGATAAAGTAAAAAATTCTAAAAAACAAAACAAAATGTAAACTGTTTCAGTCAAAAATGCCCGAACAGCACCAGAGGGTTAGCCAACGTCAGAGAACCGTGAGCATGTGTTGTTAAATTATTGAAATAATAACTTAATCTCTGGGTATTTCAAGTAAATATTTTAGGTCAAATTAAATGGGTTTTGGAATAATAGCAACATCAAACCTGCTTTGTTGACGAGTGCTCGTGTTATCATCAGCCATTCTCTGTATTAAATTTGAGCATGATGCATCGGCATGCTATGTGGTTGTGCGCACATTTTGGTTGACGATGATGCAGAGAGCGAATAATACAGCAAAAAATGCAGTAAATCATGGAGCTTCTCCAAAAGATGCAGGAAATTGCATCTGAAAGGTAGTAGAAGAGAGAGATCTGTAGGCACCAGCTCAGGTCATCAGCGACAATGTGCTGCGATGCTTTCATTCGGCCAAATTTTTGTAAGCGATGTGTAGGCTC
Organism: Sinocyclocheilus anophthalmus; assembly: GCA_018155175.1. Classification (NCBI taxonomy): domain Eukaryota; kingdom Metazoa; phylum Chordata; class Actinopteri; order Cypriniformes; family Cyprinidae; genus Sinocyclocheilus; species Sinocyclocheilus anophthalmus. Next base: position 22,277 of record JADLZN010005758.1, on the reverse strand, counting down.
ACTTTTCACTATGTCGCTGTAAACAACACACAGTAATTCAGGTCGCAATGTGTTTCTACACAAAAGCAAGTGGCACGTTGGTCCATACGGATCTTTCATTTTGAAACGCTGCCAGTCTTCTATGAATAGATTTACTACACCGCTTCCAGCCTACACTAGGACATGTGGTACATGTGCTGGTGAAAACGAACAATGAAGATGCCATGTCCATAAATAGGCATTTGGCAAATCACCACATTGAAGCTTACTTGAACGGTTCACTCAAATGACTCACAAAAGGACACTGTGAACTACCATTCACAACACATCTATGCTGTTATTCTGTACTTAAATGACACGTCCTTAAACTGTTCATTTATTCAAATTTAATGGACATAAGATAAGGCTGAAGTTAACACAGATTAGTGTATAAAGACAATCATCCCCCTTTTCGGTTTTCATTAGTGCCTCATGCAAATGAAGTAGTATTATGAGTGACCCTACTGCTGCATAAACTGCTCTGCCACTAAATGAAGCTGTAAATGTCGAGTTAGTGTGCTATTTTGGTTTGCAAGCAATTCTTTAAGCAGACATCATCAAAATGCATACTGCAGTACAGCAGGTTTTCCTTCATTCCTTTTCATGAAGTACAAGACGATAGAGAAAACAAGATAATTTCATTTTAAAAAATAGTGAATAGGTGACGTGACATGTGGCCAAGTATGGTGACCCATACTTGGAATTTGTGCTCTGCATTTAACCCATCCAAAGTGCACACACACAGCAGTGAACACACACACATACCGTGAACACACACCCGGAGCAGTGGGCAGCCACTTCTGATGCGGCGCCCGGGGAGCAGTTGGGGTTCGGTGCCTTGCTCAAGTGTCTCACCTCAGTCATGGTATTGAGGGTGGAGAGAGTGCTAAATATTCACTCCCCCCACCTACAAGCCCTGCCGGACCTGAGACTCTAACCCACGTCCTTTGGATTACAAGTCAGACTCTCTAACCATTAGGTCACGACTTGCCCCAGAAAGACTATAGACTAAAAGACTACACTGCAGCACAGTTTAATGCCATTGTAAACTATCATTTTAAACTGGAGTGTATTGGACAAATTAGGGAATGCTAATTCTAAAGATATTAAAAACTGCAAAAAATAAATAAAAAATGCTTTGACATGTGGCTAGTGGTACCAAGGCCATGGGTTCGAGTCCCAGGGAATCTATGAACTGATAAAATGTATCCCTTAAATGCAATATAAGTGGCTTTAGATAAAAGTGTCTGCCTAGTGCACACATGTACACTACCAGTCAAAAGTTTGGAAACATTAAGATTTTTATAATGTCATTTTTTTGTCACCAGGCTGCATTTATTTGGTCATTACGATTTAAAATATATTTTTTCTATTTTAATATATTTGGAAATTGATTGTATTCTTGTGAGGCAACCTCTCCATCAGAAATCATCTAGTATTCTGATTTAGTGCTCAGTCATCATTAATTATTATTTGTGCTCAAATATTAACATTGGTTATCAATGTTGAAAATGTTTTTGCTGCTTAATATTTTTGTGAAAACAGTAATACGTACTTTGATGAATGAAAGTTCAAATTTCAGCATTTATTTAAATAGAAATCTTTTGTAACATTATGAATGTCTTTACTATTACTTTTGATCAATTTAATGCATTGTTGCTGAATAAAGGCATGGCTTTAGTTTAATTAAATAATTTCTTTCTTTCTTTTAAATCTTACTTACCCCAAACTCGTTTTTTTTAACATTGATAACAATCAGAAATTATTCTGAGGCAGTAAATCAGCATATTAGAATGATATCTTAAGGATCATGTGACACTGAAGAATGAAGCAATGATGCTGAAAACTTCAGCTTTGATATTGCAATTTTGCAATTATGCACTTTATTGACACAGTATAAATTCAATTTTACAATATATTCCAATAGTGATTGTATTTCACAATATTACTGTTTTATTTGCATTTTTTGATCAAATAAATGCAGCCGAGACTTTTTTTTTTTTCAACACCATTGAAAACATAATTATTCCAAACCTTTGACCGGTAGTGTAACAGATCATTTTAATTTCATAAAGAGCAATCATTAGAGTGGGGACCATTTCTTGGGGAATGTGTGTTCGTTTTAAAACTGTGGCAACCTATCAAATGTAGAATGTTAATAGGGCTGGGTAAAAAAAAAATAGATTTCTCGATTTTTGTTAATTTCTCAATTTTACAAAACGATATTGATTCTTAGATCCCAAGAATAGATTAGTCTAGCTCAGTAGTTCTCAATTCCAGTCCTCGCGTACCACCGCTTTGCACATTTTGTATTTTTCTCTTATCACTTCAAACGTTTGTTCTATTCGACCGTAAGTGCCCAGCGAAGTGGACATCACAGGATATTCCACCATGATTCCAGTTCGAAGTGAGCGTAGTTACATTCAAAGGGCATTAAAGTGTGCGAGATGTGAATTTATATTGCATTTGTTTACAGAGGTATATTATGTCACACTTCGCACTTCTCTAGTAAGTTTCATCTGTGATGCTGCAGGCTGTTGCGTAGGGCAAATCCGTGAATGAATGTTTGAAGTGAAGTAAACGTCAATGGATTTCCTGTGCTCAAGGAGTAGGGAGCAATGAACACTGTGTAGGAATCATATCGATCAGAACACAGTTCATGCACATAGCTCACTTCTAACAAGCTGGTTATCTGAATCAGCTGTGTTCAAGAGAGGGTCATGAACGGAGAAATCAAAATTCCCTTGATCTTTTTGACATACAGTATAAGAGGTCATTGTACTATTAAAAACATTCTGTAAGTTTCAGAACTCAAAGCTTTCTTGTTTGTCTAAAAACAGCTTATATTGAAGCCGTCTGACAAAACGACAGCTTGTGGAATGAGCCACTTTGTGACGTAATATTGTGGCTAAACCCCGCCTCCGCAGAAGATCATCAACACCTGCTCATACAGCACTGCCCGTTTAGCCCCGCCCACAGATTCAACAGCACTGCTCGTTTAGCCCCGCCCACAGATTCTACATAGCTGCCTGTTTAGCCCCGCCCACAGATTCACGCATGTAGTGTAAATAACGAGAGGGGTAAACACATGTCTATGCAGAAACCAAACGATAAACATGCTCTGAAGACAACAAGACCCTGTTTATAGCCCGCTGTGGAAAAACAGTCTTTGCGTTGCCTTCCTTCTGATCCCAACGTTAGGAAAGATTGGATTAACTTTATTTTTAATGAAGTTCCAGACTGCGTCAATAAGAACTCGGTCCTCTGTTCACTTCATTTTACCGCAGATTCATTTACAAACAAGACACAATTCCACACAGGATTGTCAGAAAGATTGAAACTAAAAGACAATGCTGTGCCGAATATATTGGATCTGACAGTAATGTCGCACCACACAAGTGTGAGTAACTTTTTTATTATGTGGTCACTATTGCTTTGTTTGTTATTACAGATCGTTTGATATGTACTGAGCATTTGTGTTTTTGACCTAAATCACAGCAGCTTCCATCTATGGAAAAACTGCTAAACTGTTAGCCAATCACAGCAGTGGGCATTTACTTCCGAGTCTACAATCCGCCACACCTATTCAAACAGAGCGTTCAGATGAGGGGGTCAAAAAGGACAAAAAATAACCTATTACTTCTAAATAATGATGTTTTTTTATGTAGAAATCTTGATAACATTATAAGTAGACCTCAGGGAACAGTACAAAATAATAAAAAAGGCATGACCCCTTTAAATAAGAGATACGTGCCCAAATATGCAAGCGGTGCTAACGTGAGGACTGTAATTGAGAACCACTGGTCACTGGCCTGTTTTCAGTTAAAGGATTAGTTCATTTTCAGAATAAAAATTTCCTGAAAATTTAATTACACCCACGTCATCCAAGATGTTCATGTCTTTCTTTCTTTTTTCAGTCATAAAGAAATTGTTTTTTTGAGGAAAACATTCCAGGATTTTCTCCATATAATGGACTTCAATGGGACCAACGGGCTGAAGGTCCAAATCACAGTTTCAGTGAAGCTTCAAAGAGCTCTACACTATCCCAGCTGAGGAATAAGGGTCTTATTTAGCGAAACAATCTGCCATTTTCTTAAAACAAATGCAATAGTTTTTAACCCACAAATGCTTGTCTTGCACTAGCTGGACTTCACGCATTACGTAATCACGTTGGAAAGGTCACGTGTGACTGAGGCTGAAGCACCGACCCAGTGTTTACAAAATGAACGGGCAAAGAAAGTCAAACGCCCTTTACAAAAAAAGTTAAAACAATGATGTCGGATGATTTTGAAGTTGGAGGGGAAAATGAGATGGAGTTTTTCGCCCTACCCTATCTTTCTGAACCGGAGTGCACAGACGAAGAGCTAACCGCACTTGACCTTTCCAATGTGATTACGTAATGCTTGAAGTCGAGCTAGTGCATGACTAGCATTTGTGTTTATAAAGCATATACTTTTTTTTTTTTTTGAAAATTACCAATCGTTTCGCTAGATTAAGGCCCTTACTCCTCGGCTGGGATCGTGTCGAGCCCTTTGAAGCTGCACTGACACTGCAATTTGGACCTTCAACCCGTTGGCCACCATTGAAGCTTATACCCGGAATGTTTTCATAAAACCTTACTTTCTATCGTAGACAAAAGACATGAACATCTTGGATACTAGGGTAAATTTCAGTGAAGTTTTATTCTGGAAGGAACTAATCCTTTAATGACGATCATTTTACTAATCGTGCCTCCCATCCCGAAATCACAAACGCTTTGTGTTTTTTACGAATTAACAAAGATTTCAATTCTGTCTGCCCATTTTATTACAATATTCAAACACTAAATACTATTTTGGTGCTGTTTAATTTGGAGTGACAGATCGCTGTCCAGTTTGCAGCCAGAAATAAACATGAATGAACATCTGAAGGTATGTTAAAAGAAAGAGTACAACTTTACAATCCGTATCCTGTCTCGTGTAATCTCTCAATCAGTGTTTCAACAGCGCAAATACGTCAATATAACGGCTTGTAAACAACGTCACGTAATGCACATTTACCTCAGGAAAAAAACATATTCGGTGACCATAAACTCATTAGTCAGATAAAATAAACTGTAGAGAGGGGCATTTTGTTAAATAAATGCACCATATAACATATTCATTAAAATTTGTTATTGTTCTTCAAGGTTTCATTTATGTTGAAATAAATCCATCAAGTTATGACAGCCACCATTTAAATGTTTATATTTCAAAAAAGGAATTGGAGTATATATAATTATGTATAACAATGTATTATGAAACTTTCTTTATAAACCTTCATTGAGTGGGTAATTTAAGCGTTTGTATCAAATCAGGGTTATTGGAACCTCAATTTTAGAAATTGAGGTACAAACTGACGCGGTATATTTTACGCATTAGTTGGAGATTTGTTTTTTCTTTCGCAAATTTGGCAATGGACTGTCCCTGATATAGATTCAAAAAATACTGATATTGAATCAGTTCGAATGTAATCAATATCGAATCGCAAGCTTGTGAAGGATAATTGAATCGAATTGTGAAATTTGTGCCAAAACCCAGCCCTATTAAGTAACCTCTCCACCTCCACCCTGTATCATAGGTAACAGAGCTGAATGAAGCCCTTTCCAACGAGGAGAGGAACCTGCTCTCTGTGGCCTACAAGAACGTGGTGGGCGCGCGCCGTTCCGCCTGGCGCGTCATCTCCAGCATCGAACAGAAGACCTCCGCCGACGGCAACGAGAAGAAAATCGAGATGGTCCGCGCTTACCGTGAGAAAATCGAGAAGGAGCTGGAGGCCGTTTGCCAAGACGTGCTCAACCTCCTCGACAACTTCCTGATCAAGAACTGCAGCGACACCCAGCACGAGAGCAAAGTCTTCTACCTGAAGATGAAGGGCGACTACTACCGTTACCTGGCGGAGGTGGCCACGGGCGAAAAGAAAGCTACGGTGGTGGAGTCTTCTGAGAAGTCTTACAGTGAGGCCCATGAGATCAGCAAAGAGCACATGCAGCCTACGCACCCCATCCGCCTGGGCCTGGCGCTCAATTACTCGGTCTTCTACTACGAGATCCAGAACGCACCCGAGCAGGCCTGCCATCTGGCCAAGACGGCTTTCGACGACGCTATCGCCGAACTGGACACCCTGAACGAGGACTCCTACAAAGACTCCACGCTCATCATGCAGCTCCTGCGAGATAACTTGACGCTCTGGACGAGCGATCAACAAGACGACGAGGGAGGCGAAGGCAACAATTAAACATTGAAGAAAAGAGAAGATCTTTGAGACCCTTTTCCTCTCAGCCGTAACATAAAACATGCGTGCGCACACAACAAAGAAAAACAAAACAAGTATAAGTTACATGAAAAAATTCACAAAAGGGGGCATGATGGAACTGTGTCAGCCATGTTTGCTGATTGCAAAGCAGCGCAGTTTTCTTTATTATCCACAAAATTACAATTGAGAGAAATATGCTAGTTATAAAGAACGGTATGTCTCAAAAAAATTAAGAAGTAGCTTAAAAGAATAAATTAAGCCTCTCTTTCTGGGACGTTTACTTGACACTTTGAGGAAGAAGCTTGTCAGTACATCAGTCGTTTCTAAATGGCTGAAGGGTTACGCTAAACCCACTGGTATAGGTACTGTTATTGTAGTGAAATACGAAGTGGAGCTGCTTATATTCATTTACATTGTGAGTAAAGAGTGCTTTAAAGCGACAAGGGTAGGCTTAACTGACAAAAAAAATCTTTAAGTGAAAACTTGAATGTTCTCGCCTCGCAGGTATTTGCAAACAGGCTGCACTGGACGTAAACGGTCGTGTTTTTGTCTGATATACGTTTATAGGGATTCTGAATGGCACCCACTAATGTTTACGTCGAACTGGTTATCTGTGCCATTTATGATACATATCGTTAGTATGCATCTCACCTGGGAACGACACAAAACTACTGTATTACAGTAATGTTGATTAGGTTTTCAAAAATAACAGTTACGACTTCCCTAGTACATGTATTGCCTTTTCAATCCAAAGCTAAAACCGTTTTCTAATCGTTATCGTTGCCATTATTATTATGGACACCGTTTTAAAAAATCATCAAGCCTGACCCACATTGTACAAGAAAAATTAGATTAGATTTTAAAGCACAGAAGAGTAGTTCTAAACATTATCGATAAAAAAAACGAAACAAAAATGACGGTACAGGTGAGAAATAAAATTTACAAAAAGAAAGAAAAAAAACTAAAATGCCCAGTGCTTAGCAGAAAAGCAATGCCCAATCACTTGGTTTGATACACTCAATTAATATTACTGGTACCATAGACTCTTTTTTGTTATTCAATTAATTTATTGAGTTTTTGACAGTGCACTGGCATAAAATTGCTTTGTTTTTGTTTTTTTATTCTCATGAAATGCACTTGCCTATTATACTGTTTCTCAGTGTAGGACGATTACAGCTCCAATATTCTTGATAATACAATATTGTGCATGCTGGTGATGTATTTATATACCATAGCTCGACTTTATTAACTTTAAAAACTGTAGATGTTATGTATTCATTTGAACAGGAAATGACAAGAATTTAATCTGATTATTTTCTATTTATTACTTTCTATTGGATTGTTTCAATCTGTTATGATTTTTTTCCTTGCTGAAGTACGCTATACCAAAACAGTGCGTGTTTACCATGAAATAATCTGTTATGGATGTTGCTCTAGTGACATGCGATTCTTGTATTTGGTTTTTAATAAACAAAAAAGGAAGTGAAAAGACAAAAAAAAAAGAGAAAACGCCACTTCTGGTGTTTTTTGTCACAGTAAATTATGATTATATTGTGAAACGATTAATGTTGTTCTTAATTCCTTTTCTGTGCTTTCTTCAGTCAAATTCTACTGTGAGATATTGCTGTAATATCAGTGTTTGTTTTTTTCCTCCTCAGAATCTGTTTCTGTTGGAACATTACCTATTCTTATGATTTCTGTTTTCTTTCTTTTTCCTCGTCTAATGGTATCTTAAATGTAAGTCAAGTAGCGGTTGCACAAAAGAAACATAATGATAATAATAATGATAATTTAAAAAAATAAAACATGACTGTGCTCTTCTAACCACCATTTCAGTGCTGTCTAGTACGTGACTGAGTCCTTTACTGTTGACCTCATCAGAGAAAACATGATGTACTATTATTAATAAGTGCAAGTCCAATGGAACTAGTAGTTAGATAATAGTGAACAACATTGTTTGAGTTCATGTTTCCCCTCCCATTCGGTGCCATCCCGTGCCATCTCCTAGATGACTGAAGGCTGTCTCTGCTAATGCTTTGCTTAATGCTAGCATCTGCCACACAGTTAGAGCCAACAGATCTGCTTTATTTTAAAGTTAATTCGGGTGAAGCTGGTATTCTTTAAAGGGATAGTTTACCCAAAAAAATAAAATTCTGTCATTAATTACTCACCAACAAGTCGTTCCAAACCTGATGAATTTCTTTCTTCTGCTGAACTCAAAATAAGGTATTTTGAAGAATGTTGGTAATTAAACAGTTTTGGGTCCCACTGACTTCCATAGTATTTTTTTTTCAATCTATGGAAGTCAATGGGGACCACTAACTGTTTGGTTACCAACATTCTTCAAAATCTTTTGAAAATGTAAAAAAAAAAAACATTTTTCATTGAAATTATCCCTTAAACCTCATCTTTTGCAAAGTTATTGATAATATTGGTTATAGAGATGAGATAATCACCTTTTGTAAATGTTATATGGTTGCATGGGGCCGGAAATTTTGGAAAATTTCCAGGATTTTTTTGGAATATTCCAGAGATTTTTGGAAAGCTTTCGGAAATGTTCCACCCCTTTGCAACCATAAATGTTAATATTCATTAAGCATGCTAATGAAAGCTATGCCTCTATAAAAGAGAGCGTTTATACGACGCCATTTTCAACTAAAAACTGACTTTTTATGCGTTTTGGTCATTCATTTACATGACAATGCAAACTATTGAAAACTGGTTTCAAATTGGCATATTTTTAGCACTCTGTGGAAATTATAAAATTTGATAAGTGAAACCTGTGACGTTACGCGCAATGCGAGTGCGTGTTCAGTTTATAGGTATGTGTGTGTGTTTCTTTACAAAGTGACATCGCCAGCTACTGGCCTGGCATGCAAAATACAGTGTTTTTAGTCGTTTTTTTGAGGACCTGTATGAATGCGGATCATTTTGTCATCTGTATGCAAAACTTTTCAAAAATGCAAAGGAAAAACCTTTCCGTTTTGCACATTAATACGGATGGTACACCAGTTCGAATATGCTAATGATACACTAATTAAACGCATTATTTTTAAAACTTTGACGTTTACTCAATGCATTTGCGAGAATGTCACTGAATGGCAAAAATTATTAGTACTTACATAAGTCAAGTCAAGTCAAGTCACCTTTATTTAATAGCGCTTTTAACAATACAGATTGTCAAAGCAACTGAACAGCATTAATTAGGAAATAGTGTGTCAATAATGCAAAATCACATTATTAAACACTCATTTTTCAGTTAAAGACATGAATTCAGTGATGTCAACATCCAGCTCAGTTTAAATAATATCTTTGCAATTGTCAACGATATCGCCGGAAATGAAGTGTCCAACTAAGCATGCCAGAGTCGACAGCGGCAAGGAACCAAAACTCCAACAGTGACAGAATGGAGACAAAACCTTGGGAGAAACCAGGCTCCATCGGGGGGCCAGTTCTCCTCTGACCAGACGAACCAGCTGTACGGAAAAATCAATTTAAGACGTTATAAAACAGACGATGAACAATATTAATTATTATATGATGCAATCAAACTTTAGCAAAATTTGGTAGTTCTGTATGTTGTTTGATGGTTGGCATCATTTGAGGTCCTCTGAGGGGTTGCATCATCCCTTCTCAGGTGTTCTGGATCCAGACTGAAGCTTGTGTAAATCCGACATCCCGTGGCAAAAGACAGAGAAAAAAATACAAACATAATTAGCGTAGCTGCTGTTCCAACCAAGCAAAAATTATTTAACATAAATACATAACAGCTTGAAACTGCAAAAATTACCAATGTTTCATAGAATCCGATAAAAATGTTGCCTGTGCTCCTGATAGCTTAGCCAGTAAATCCACACTCCATCCAGAAGGCAAGTAGGCAATCTGCCCGAGTAAGATGGAGTCAGTAGGGCCGACAAAGGCACGTTGAACTGATTCCTACAGCACAAGCAAATATTGATTCGGTGAGGGGTTGATGAGTTTGTGTGAACATTATACCATCAGGCAAAGAGAATGGGAAATCCAAAAGACGCAAGGCCAGCGAGTCTGGCAAAGCCTGTCAGTAGCAAGAGGATGCCTGATCACTTTTGTCCAAACCCCATTACTTCATCATAATATGATCTGGAAGACCAATCTTTTTGCATAGACCTTGCACTTACGAAACAATTCCTTGCATACTTTATTCAATGTAATTAGTGATTGAAGAATAAAATAAATAGTAAAAAGTTGCAGCTAATGATCAGCTACTACTGAGTGTCCCTGCTTACGCTTGAAAACAGACTTCATTTTCTTTATGCAATTATTTGTTTATTTTCTTTTGATTTTGTGAGATTCACCCATTAGTTTCTGACAGGAGGGTATTGGAAGATATATGGATAAACACAATTTCAATCCATAATAATTTTTGTCTAAATTACTAATCATCTTTTTTCGTATGTTACAGAAGTACTAGGGTAATAGCAGTTCAAATCCAAACACACTGACGATAACGATAGTGTAAAACAGAATAAATCACCTTTGAATACAACCGATTTATAAAAAAAAAAAAAAAAAGCATTCTTAAAAAAACGATGACCGAGTCATTGAATCATTCAACCGATTCACTTCACTCTAATTAACCATTATTTGTATTTAAAAACTTTAACACATCAGTACTGTCATTCTCCTAGAGGCATATAATGTCTAGCCTAATTTATCTATAAGTAGGTCAGGGAAACTACCTTAAAATCTTGTACAATAAATATTTCCATTAATAAAGCATAACATTTAAATTTTTTGGACTACCATATTTACATATTTTGATTCACATACTCCCTATTTTTTTTTATCTTATTCCATTTTTAAAATAGACTGAAGCAAAGAACATTTTGTGAAAGCCTCGAGTAGGCTAATAAATAACTTTATTTATATGTACAGCAGGTTTGTGAAAGACTGAGGGTGTATTCACTTGTTTGGTTCGATTCGATCAAACTCAAGTTCGACTCCCCCCTTGGTGCAGATCTTTTGGGCAAGTGTGAATACCATATAGACTGTAAAAGCAATCGCACTCAAGTGCGGACCAAACAACCACACCGATCCAGCTGAAGAGGTGGTCTGGGTCCGGGTCCGGTTCCGGTTCCAAACAAACTCTGGTACGCTTGAGAATTTCTGTCCTATGAATGGATGACCTTAGCACACGTGTGGTTCTGTTTACAATTTTTGGTTCACTTGCAAAAAGGGCAGTGTGAAAGCGAAACACACCAAACAAAAAATCAACATTGTATTTGGTCCGGACCAAAGCAAGTGAACTAGCGGACTTTCCTGGTGTGAAATAAACAATCAGATCTATCAAATGATTAGCGAAGACGCTTCTAGAAATGCTTGTTAAACGCCAATGAATCCCACCTGACGAACTCTAATAAAACTTACCATCGATTTGAGAGTGCTGTATCCCCAAAGAACACATTCAAACCGACCTCAGGGGACAGGGAATGAATTAATGATGCGACCTACTTCAAGAATATGAAATATGGAATTTTATATTTCTGAGAAATCTCATAACCTACTCACCGCTCTAATGTGACTGTAACTCATTTCGAGACACAATTTGAAGGACCAATCAAAAAGGCGCAGGGGGCGAACGCGCCATCCAATAGGATCATAATTGCCATGCGGTTGCCGTGGTTTTTCAGAAAAAAAGGAACATATAAAGTGCCCTGCCTGTATACAGAGGAACTACGCCATTTTTTGTGTAGTGCAATTGTTTTTGCTGCACTAACCATAGTTTAACCATGGTATTTGTAGTAAAACTATGGTTACACACATGGTAACCAATACGCCAAAAAATATGGTACTACACTTTTACTATAATAAAACCATGGTTATTTTTTGTAAGGGAAAGCTGCTATGTTAATAAAAGCTCATTGTTATTATACACAGAAGAATCCATTGCAGAGGGATTCACAATCTCATGGGCAAAGGTTTCTCTTCTGTCTCTTGAACAAGTAAAATCTCAGTTTGTCCTACTGTAGGTGAATAAAAAAGCATGACTAATGCGTGAAAGCATTCAATTATTTTAACCATTGTTTAAAAACCAAGAAAATCCTAAGCATGTGCTGCAGAATTCCCAAAATGCAACTTTGCATTCATTCTCCTATTTCTGATTAGGTTTGTGATGTGGACTAATTATTAGATAAACAGCAGAACTTCGGACAAATCCTGAAACATGTTCTGAAGTCAAGCTTAAAGTCATGTATTTGCCAGCTTACACTACAGAACCATCTTGTACAATGTTGAAATAGGTTCCTTATTGCATAGTTTCCATACAGCATCCCTCAAATGTGCATGTGCTGAAATATTGCTTGTTAATCCATTAGAGTTAGAGTTTAATCAGACCTAGCACTCAGTCCTTTTAAATTTCTTTTTATGTTCTCCTTTGGCCAATTCAAAGTGCTCTCTCTGTATTTAATATAATAGATAAATTGCACCCCAATTGGCTTTTATAACATTTTGGCAGTCATATCAATATTATTGAAGTGAGAGTTAGTGAGACGGAGTCTTAGGAGAGCTGGCCTACTTTAGCGTTTCAGCTGACAGTGTGCATGCGCGTGCATCTGTGGTTCCTCCAATCAAACCCTTGGCTCATATCACTACACAGTGAAGACGGGACTGTTCTCTGGCTTGGAAAAGGACAGCTGGTAAAATAAGGAATGGATGGATGCAAAGATGAAAGAGGCAATAGATGGGAAAAAGGTAAAGGTTTGCAGACGAACAGTGCAGTGAAACCTACAGAGCAAATAATCACTTTAGTTTTGGTTTCTTGGACACTTCACCCATCTGGAGTTAGTTGGACAATCAATTTCCTTCAATCTCATGCCATTGGTTTATGTCAATGTTGCTATGTCAGGCCACTTAAACTAGGAATATTTTTAAATTGCCAAAGTGTTTACGCAAGGAAGAGGTCACAGTTGTTTATGCATATAAAGCTGGAATATGAGCATTTATTAATCTAGACTATACAGCCTAAAACTCATCAAGATGCACATACTGTACATTTTTGTGCATTCGTATTTGTACTATGCCTATCCAAACGTGGAAAACTTCCTTGCTTTTATAACGCATCATCATTTGAATACACAAAATGAACATGAAATGCATGACAGTTGGTAAATCTAAAATTACATAATGATCACAGCGCATTGCGCTTTCACGACTACACTATGAAATGCATTATGCATGAAACATTGAAAACAATGTCTATTACTTATTAAAGGGGTTTCTACCAGATTCTATCTCATCGCTGCTATTTTAAGGCACCTCTTACAGTTACAGTCAATAACCATATTGATTTTATGTTTCAATTCATGAAAGATATGATAAAATTGTTTCTGTTGTGTGAGAGAGATGACTTAGCATTTCACTTCTGTCATAAGCAAGTCCGGTCAGAATGTGCATGTTTATCTGATTTTGAAGGGACATTCTTGGAATTCTTCAAAACTGGTCAAATGTGGTAACGTGGAATAATAAATAATTGTGATCAGACAGATAAACGCCAGATAGTATAGACTGGAGATGTTTATTACTATTTCTACCATGAGGATATTCAGACATACAGCTCATGATGGGAAAGCCTTTATTACAGTCATTTAAAACATTATGTAATGCCTCATAATACAAAAAAACAAAGAGACCAATCTGAAGACAGTCCCTGCTGTTCTACTGGCTGAGACGACTGATGTGAGGAAACCATATTGTTATGCTTCCTGCAGTTAAACAGCATGGTGATCTGTTTTTTTTTTCCAGGTTATCCTTCATTTTATCCATCAGGAATTGATGTTATGGTGAAAAGTTTCATGTAAGAATGAAAACAGATTGATTTGAAAAAGGCTGCAATGTTGTAACCTAAAACAATGGCTAAAAAGCTACAGTATTCGACTGCTGGTCAACATTAACTAATAGCTAACCTGGACGAGGTGACATAAGCAGAAAAAAAAAGTTTCAGGCAGAGTAACGTATTACATTTTGATGAAATATTATGAAAACAAACATAATTTTACTGTGTTTGGCTGCATGTTTGCTAGTGGTTCAAAAAAATGGTGTAAAACATTTTTTTTTGCTAACAGACCATCCATACATTAGAACAGTTTGAATTGTGATATTATTTTCAGTTCTTACATTACTGTAATGCAAAAACCTCATTCTCATTGAATAAAATCAATCTCTCCAGACAATATTTAAAAATACATACAGTATAATTAAATTCTGTTAAACACATGCTATATGCAAAATTATATTTTAACATGTTCTTTAACTTGTAAATAATACTTGTTTTTAATTACAATAATGAGAATTTGGGGTAAAATGTTTTATTGTCATGAAAATAATGTTGCAATGCAAATATAATTTTGCATTTAAAGGGGTCATATGATGCAATATCAATCTTTCCTTTCTCTTTGGAGTGTTACAACAAGCTCTTGGTGCATAAAGAAGATCCATAAAGTTGCAAAGACTAAAGTCTCAAACCAAAGGAGTTCTTTATCAAAGTTAAGACTCTGCCACGCCCCCCTAAAACGGCTCGTTCTAACACGCCCCCACATATCTAGGTCACTATGTGGGAATATTTGCATAATGCGCCCAAATGTGCACCAAAGAAAGAAGGCGTGGTTTCAGTAACCGCAGTTAGTGTTGAAGCAGCATGTCAGAAAAATGCTGTGTGTTTCTAGGCGAAAGCAAAAACACTTTATTTTGCCTTCCAGAAGTAGATGCATTTAGTAATCTTTAAAATTACTTACAACAGAACAGCAATGCAATTTATGGACGACCGTTTCATGAACCTAGGAGAAGAGGTAATTCTGACTTTGCTATGACACTCTGGCGCTTCTGAATCAGCGACTGTAAGTATGTTTTGTTATTAGTTTAAGTATTTGCTATTGACTGTTCAAATGCGGAGTTTTGCGCATCGTGTGTGTGTGAATCTCCGGGCTCACAAAGCGCACGTGTGGTGCTGTGTGTGGTGTGTGGAGGAGAGGACAGCAAATCAACAGCAAAGTGGAGTCAGCTGTCTTAACCGCGGTTTGTGTACTGCATCATTACTGTGTCTCTTTTCGGGCTTTAACTGATGGTAAAACTAATATTATTATTTACTGTCTTTACATTTATTTGAAAGATGAAGCTCGTGATTATGTTAAGGGGCGTTACATTTCCGACGAGTGTTTGCGTTGTTCGGCCAATCACAATGCATTGGGTCAGGTGGCAAATCAGAGCAGACTGCGCTTGTCTGAAGGAGGGTCTTTGTAGAAAACGAAGTGTTTGAGATAGGCGGGCATAGAGGACCTACAATAATGCACAGTATTTGAAAAAGAATGTGTTTTTTTTGAACATTAAAGCATGTCAACATATTCTGTTCCAAATACACAAAATAATGATCTTTAAAAAAGCCTCATATGACCCCTTTAAAATCTTTTTGATTTAGGGGTGGCAATAAGCTGTTTTCCTAGAGATTGGTGTGTAACACACAGTGGTTTGTGAATTTACTACAAGTAGAATAGAGGAGGATGAGACGGAGACAAGCTGAAAAGGATGATTTATACAAACATGAGATGGGATGCAACTATGGAATCATCCTCTTCCTACCTGTAGTTCTAACCAAAAAGACTAGAAGTATGCAAGACACACGCATAGAAACTGATCCCTGGGTCGCTTTTTCGTGTAACAAGCCCAAGTACCGTTGTGATCTAGCCTGTGGTTTCGTGTGTGTGTGTGTGTATGTCGTAGTGCTCAGGGCTTCTTTGTCGTGCTAGCAGTCACTGCGCTGCCTGTGTTAACAGGGATGTTGATTTCAGAGCCCAGGATGGCAGGTTTGGGCAGAGGAGCTTCAATGGTCAGGACGCCCTCAGGAGACAGAGAGGAGGTGATCTTCTCAGAGTCCACACCAGAGGGCAGACTGGAACACAAGACAATCAGATTACATTCATGAAATCACAGCTCCAGACAAAAGGTCGTCTTTAGACAAGCATCACATCAAATTTAAAATCTATATGACTTATCTAGAGAATATTTTCTATTATATTTGTCCTATTTATTTCATTAGGTCTAAAACTACTACACTAAAATTAAGTTATTTAAGTTATTGGAGTATGTTTTACAATAAAAAATAAATAAAAAAACTATTCCAGTTTTTCTTTCTTCTTGCCATTTTGTTGTAATTGTGAAATTTACTAACAATTTATCTGAGTGAAATTTGTTTCTAAACCTAATTTTGTCATTAACGTATCTGAAATAACAAATTTTGCAATTAATGCAAATACTTTTTCATTGAAGTATCTGCCATACACTTACAAAAAAATGCAATTAAGAAAATTTAAAAAAAAATGCATTTCAAAGCTCTTGAAACTCAAAAGAAATTAACACAAATATGACCACAGGTCCACAGACAGTTTCAGTTCTTTTAAAAACAGATGTGATATAGTATGCAATGTGATGCATGATTAATTGCCAAACCTGTCCCACCCCTTTAGTATTCTCAGGACACTGTGTCTCTTGATCCTCCCTATCAAGTGTGCTTCATGGGCAGATCTTTAGCATCTCAGTACTTACGTGTATTTCCTGGTAAAACATCTGGACACAAAACCATGTTCATCCTTCCTCTCCTCATGTTTGCCTGCAAGCAAATCACATGGAAAAGAAAAAAACACAATTGAATTATCTTTAAACTCCCTCAGATTCTTCAAAACCCATGGTTCGCAAGGACTGAATTAAACTTTTCGTCTTTCTTCTCCCTCCCAACATTAGATAAACATGACTCTAAGCTGACTAGGCCCCAATATTACGCCTTATAAAGCATGAACTAGGACCCACCGCAGCTAAGAATCTCAGTTGTGTCTATTTTTATTTATTAGAAACCACACGTATTTATAAGTTTTTATAACTATAAGCAAAAAGAGGATTTTGCATACAA
The DNA here is from genome assembly GCA_018155175.1 of Sinocyclocheilus anophthalmus. Taxonomy (NCBI): domain Eukaryota; kingdom Metazoa; phylum Chordata; class Actinopteri; order Cypriniformes; family Cyprinidae; genus Sinocyclocheilus; species Sinocyclocheilus anophthalmus. Next base: position 5,053 of record JADLZN010005758.1, on the reverse strand, counting down.
AATGTTTATACTTGAATGGTACAAAGCTGAGAACTTAAGTCTCTGGCCTCTGCATTCTGCACATGCTGCTTTAACTGCATTGTGCTCTTGTTATGTAATATCTCAGAAATTTCTCGGGAAAATCCTCTCCCACCCTACAGAAGATAAAAGTTCTCCCAGCAAAGTCTGTTATTCAGCAGCCTTTTTTGTTATTTTACTTCACACTCGACCACCTCTTTTCCTTTGGGAAGCCTACTTCTTCCACAAAAAGAAAAAAGCATGCTTTGGTATACCATAATTATGACAGAAAATGTCCAATTATGAGACACAAAGTCATAGTATCTCATAATTTCTTGTGTCAATATTTTAACTTTTTATCTGATAACTAAGTCATAATTATGAGATAAAAAAGTAAATTCTAACAAAGTGTCAAGATGACGACAAGTCATAATTATGAGACAAAAAGTTGAAATTATGAGATAAAGTCATAATTATATAAAAAGTCCAAATTATGAGATACTAAGTCATAATTATGAGATAAAAAAGTAAATTCTAACAAAGAGTCAAGATGATGACAAGTCATAATTATGAGACAAAAAGTTGAAATTATGAGATAAAAAAGTCATAATTATGTCATACTAAGTCATAATTATGAGATAAAAAGACAAAATGATGACTATAAAAGTAAATTTTCACAAGAGTCCAGAGGATGACAAGTCATAATTGTGATTAAAAATTGAAATTATGACATAAAAGTCATAATTATGGCAAAGTTAACATAATGATACTAAGTCATAATTATGAGATAAAAAAGTAAATTCTAACAAAGAGTCAAGATGATGACAAGTCATAATTATGAGACAAAAAGTTGAAATTATTAATTAAGAAAGTCATACCTTGATACAAAGTCCAAATTAAGAGATACTAAGTCCATAATTCTGACAGATAGCTGTATAAACAAGTAAATTCTAAGCAAAGAGTCACTATGAGACAAGTTCCTAATATTGAGCAGCCAAAAGTTGATCCTTTATGAGCACACGAACACATGATGCTCATCACCTTGTGACATACACCAAGAAGTACCAAGACGTTAACTTACGACTCACTAGTTCCAGCACCCTTAACCAATTATGCACGGCCTAAAAACATTGCTGTCTACCAAGAGTCAGAAGATGACAAGCTCATAATTCTAGACAAAAATTTGAACAGTATGAGATTAAAAACATCATAATTGACTTACCCAACGTTCCAAATTGTGAGATACTAGTCATACTAAACATATTATATATAAAGTCAAAGTGAATACTAGTCCATAATTTATGAAATAAAAATACAATTATAATAAGTCAAAGTGATCTAGTCCTAATTAGTTTTCGATCAGCAACTCAATGATGGCCAAAATTTATATGAGACCCACAGTCATACTTTTGAGTTGAAATTCTGATTCATAACAAGTTCAAAATTATGAGATTTAATCATTGAGTATAAAAAAGAATTATTTCATAAAATATGCCAATAGATGACAACTATTATATGCTAGTCAAGAAGTATGAAATACAAGTTCATAATTATAATACAGCAAATTAATGTCCCTTATATGTTTCAGTTTTTAAATCTACCTCTCCCCTTGCCTGGCTATTGAACTCCCCCCTCCGTACTAATTCTCCTTTTTCTTATGTCATCCCTGTACCTTATGCCCATTTTTTCGCCCCATTTTCTTCGATCGCACTTCCCTGTTAGAGAAATGGGTTCCATACTCCTGGACATTTCACTGCCCTAACCCCAGACTACCCACAAGTTCAGGACACATCTAATTTTCCTTCCTAAATGTAAACATTAACCTTTACATTATTTTTCACACACTACAGTGTTTTCCCACAAAAAGCATCTGTACACCACAACAGCTGAAGAGTATTCGTTATAGCTCTTAGAAAGATCTTTTTCCCTGCGACGAGACGCTCAACTTTTCGGTGCCTCATACGTTATGGATTCCTCAAGAGTGTTGAATCAGGCTGGTGTGGTTTGGTTACGGTTGGAGTGATGTTATTGAGACCTCAGTTTCGGCCTCTACAAGGATTGTAAAGAACGTTGCCCCTATCTAAATACTTAAGGACGTTCAACATCCATCACTAACTAACACAATAACGGGACCGGTTTCTGGTTCAACACGTACGCTTATTGCGATTGCAGCGGAGGTCCCAGAACCGATACACGTCTTCTTTTGTGGCAAATGCCATCGTTTCTCTACAATTATCCACGTTAACTTCTTTGCTTTTGCTTACTCTTGGATACAGGCACATGACAGTACAGACATTGGGAAGGGGGCATCAGTGTGCAAATCGGTTGACGACTTTCACTTCGTCTGCTGCTAGGAAAATAGTTTGGCGCGACTTAAATATATTAAAAAACAAACACAAAAAAGGTTTGAACACACCCCATGATGATAAACCCACACCCCGTCTGGTGTCTTCACCGTCAGGCTCCGCTGGGTTCATTATGGGTGTCTTGACATCCCGGCTGAGTTCAGCCTGGCGTCCCTGGCGTCGGGCGGTGAGCTTCAGACAGTTCCTACGCAGTCTCGGGACATGCGCGTCCTGCATGTCGTACGGGGAAGAAAAGAGGGAGGTTGTCAAGTCGACGGGGATTCTGGATGGTGACATCGGACCAGGCAGCTGCATATAAAGGACCATTCGGGAAAGCGCAAGGCCGAGAGTGGAGGTGACCGCGCGAGGCTGGGCTTCAGGAGGAAGGGCCTCCCTCAGAAGGCGCCCTCACCGAAAGCTGGTGAGGCGAAGACCCGCGCCCGGGACCGAGAGTCCGAAAGTACCCGCAGGAGGCCTGTGGAGAAAGCTGAAGGAATGCGTCGCGCGGCCGAGGCGAATAGTGGCTATCTGTGCGCCTGAAAGGTGGCTAGAAAGCGTTCTGGTCCTGGTTGAGTGCGGGGGAGTTGTATAAGAACGGTACGCAGCGCACTGCCCCTTTCCACCTGAATGCAAAACCACCCCCAAACCCCGCTCCCCCGCAGATATTTAAGAAGGGACGAACAGCTATTCACGGGGACGGGGACTGCCCGCACACAGAATGTATCACAAGGGCAAGGCCCCCCCAGCCATAAAAAAGAAAGGCAACCCAGATGTCCTTTCACTGATGGTGGGTTCACCGGCCTGACTGTCTCACAAACGGGACCTTCTCCTTGTCATGACACAGACGCAGAGGATCGTGATCAGGAAAGCGCACAGAGCAGTCAGCGCAAACCCACCCCTCTGCTAACACACAGTGGAGCCAAAACACACATGCACCGCTTACGACAGGAATTGCGATGAATCTGCACAGATACACAAACAGAGGAAGATAAAAACAGGTCAACCAGGTTACACTGGAAAAAAAGTACTAATGGGGGGTAGATGTAATTTTGAACAAGTCATTTTTACTTTGACATTGAATTTTCCTCGTAATTGTCACAATAATACTAAGAAACATCAATATTAAAAATTATAGAACGGACCTGAAATAAAAATAATAGGATACTAATTTTCGTGTAAAATGTAAATCGTAGGTTGAAATTGTAGAATAATTAACAAAACTTACTAAGCACAAAATAACAAAATTAATTGTGTTTTCTATTGTCCCCGCTTAAACTAGTAAATACCGAAAAAGAAATTAAAGTTAAAAAATGATTAAAAACCGACTACAATAGACATAACACAAACAACAAAAAACCTAACAAAAAATGTAAACAAACAACAGAAGAATAAAGATTGTCAATATACAATTCAAGAGAAAACCAAAATATAAACTAAATACACTAAAAATTAATAAAAGCTGTATGAGACTCTAATAAAATAACACGTGCAGACACACCGAAACATAATGTAAATCTAACAAAAGAGAAAGGCTCAGAAAAAAAGATCTTGTGTTTGTGTATGTCATTTGTAACTGAAGAAGAAATAAATCTTGTGCCAAGGCAACATTCTGCCAGTTTCATGTAGTTTGACGGTCATAGTATTAATATAAACAGCAAAATAATTAAAGCTAAAAATAAAAGTATATAAAAGCATTATGGAGCGCGTCATATTTTTTTAAAACGAATGAAAAATGACAGAAAACACCATACTACTAAATAAAACTCCAAGTGAAAACAAAATTATCGTGTTTCAGACATACTTAACAAAAGACTATATACAGGAAGAATCAAGGTACTCCGCAAATAACAAGGGGGGAGGTTCTTATTAGATTGTACCTTAGATTTATCTCGGGACAATTCAATCCACACGATCTATCATGGAATATATCAATATTAAAGTGAACTATAGAGTAATGATGCCATATGATTTTTTTTTCTTAATTGTCGGTTCTGGAATCCATGAGTATTAATAAGTAACCTCCTACCAACAGTGACATAGACACACTTCTCGGCTTCTCTGCATTAAACTCAGACTGTAAGAATCTCCTGGACTCGCATGAACACCTGTGCTCACAGGCCTAACGTGGTACACAAAATTGGGGGGGGTGCACTTGGCGCTGAAATGCCTCATGTGTACGGACGCATCGGCGCAAAATGGCATTCCCTGGAGGCCCAACTTAGGGGAGTTAGCAACGCCAGGTTCTGGGTTCCTATTCCACAGGAAATGCAGACCGACTATAAAGTCTAAAAAGGGCACTTTAATGCCACCTGCGAAAGTTAAAGCTTTGATTAAAGGTGTCTGGTCATGAATTCATTAATGAAGTATCCATGGCTAGGGGCCGATTGCACAGATTGTTTCAGACTGCAATAAGATACAAGAAACTATGAAAATATACAGTAATGAAGATGGACTGACAATACAATATCTGCAGCTAGATATAAAGATATCAAGATTAATAAATAGCTAAAAAAGAACACAAATTTTCAATAAAATGAATTCATTTAAACACTTTTATCCAAACTTACCAATGGATAAAAGTGGTTTTAGCAGCTTTTATGGCGTTTGAAATGTTCAGTAAATACAATTCTGGAAGAAACTAATGGAAGGCATTATAGAAATGACTAGAAAATGTCATTTGAGCCACTGGTTTAGTGCCACAGGACTAAAAA
>JADLZN010005757.1:0-27399 GCA_018155175.1 Sinocyclocheilus anophthalmus | reverse complement strand
AGCAGTAACTAAGGAAGCTCACTGAGAGCCTACTACTTAGTAGACTATCTGGCATGAGACAGCGCATTCACAGTCAGCCCCTAATGCCGAACCGTCTGTAATCAGAATCAGAATCAGAAAGAGCTTCATTGCCAGTTGTGTTTACACACACGAGGAAATTTGTTTTAGTGACAGAAGCTCCATAGTGCAACAGAATGACAGTGACAAGAGAGGACACAGATAATAAAAATAATAATATAAAAATATACAAAATAGACAATGTACAAAAAAGCAAAAACACAATATTTAATATAGACAATTTTGTATGTACAGGTATGATATGTGCAAATTTGAAATGTAAATAAGTATGTGTGTTAAATAAATAAATGAATAATAGTGTTGTGTGTTCCACGTTTATTGCTAAGTGTTCATGAGATGGATTGCCTGAAGAAAGAAACTGTTCCTGTGTCTGGTCGTTCTGGTGCTCAGAGCTTTGTAGCGTCGACCAGATGGAACAGTTCAAAGAGGGAGTGTGCTGGAAGTGAGGGATCCAGAGTGATTCTGCCAACCCTTTTGCTCACTCTGAATGAGTACATTTCTTGGAGAGAAGGGAGGGTTGTACAAGTGATTCGCTCAGCAGTCCGGACTATTCGACGTAGTCTTCTGAGGTCAGATTTGGTAGCTGAGCTGAACCAGACAGTTATAGAAGTGCAGAGGACATATTCAATGATGGCGGAGTAGAACTGTTTAAGCAGCTCTTGTGGCAGGTTGAATTTCCTCAGCTGGGGAAGGAAGTACAACCTCTGCTGGGCTTTTTTAACAATGGACTCAATGTTTAAGGCAGACTGCCGAAAAATCATAGGTACATTCGGGCTCCGATGGTAAAGCCGTGCTCAGGGACACACTGACCCTCAGAATGGCCGGAAAGGAGGGAGGGGAGGAGGCAAATATTTATTTGCGCTGGGAGCCTAAACGCGGACCTGGTATTTTGGATCCTTCCCTCAGTCTTTGCTGACGGGTGACATGAATCAAGAAGTACAAGGCTTGTCCCTGGAATTGCTTCCTTTTGCTCTGACAATGTTCCCCAAATATGAGGATTGTTTTTCCAGCAGGACACTGTTTTTACTATTGACCCACAGCAAGAGTCAATAAAGGTTGTAATTATCTTTGCAATCAGTTAGGTATGAAACCCAGGAATTTTGCAGTGTGTGTGTGTCGTTATTTACCAGTTGTCATTTTTCTGCAAAAATTGCTCAAAAAGACAATGTGTATTTAGAATTTGAAGAAATGTTGTCAGAGTTTAGTTTATAAATTAAAACAAAAAATGTCCCTTGTACTCAAACAAACCTAATAAATAATCAAAAAGAGCATGTATATATATAGATATCTATTATATATATATATATATATATATATATATATATATAATATATACACTGCCGTTCAAAAGATTGGGATCAGTAAGACTTGTAATGTTTTTTTAAAGAAATCTCTTATGCCTTTTTTTGTTTTTACCAAGGCTGCTTTTATTTGATCAAAAATACAGAAAAAAAAAAACAGTAATCTTGCAAAATGCTATTACAATATAAAATAATGGTTTCTATATTATATCCTTTAAATGTAATTTATTTCTGTGATGCAACGCTGAATTTCCATCAGCCATTACTCCAGGTATAAATGGTAACATGAATCCTAAGAATCTTCTAATATGCTGATTTAGGATTAGAATTATCAAAGTTGGGAAACAGTGACGGATGCCAATATTTTTTTTGGAAACTGCGATTTTGTCTTCAGGATTCTTTGATGAATCAAAAGATAAAAAGAACAGCATTTATCCAAAATATAAATCTTTTCTAACAATACAAATCTTTGCTATCACTTCTTAACAAATTAACACATCCTTGCTGAATAAAAGTTTTAATTTATTTCAAAAAAAGAAAGAACAAATTTTTACTGACTCCAAACTTTTGAAATGTAATGTATATTGTTGCAAAAGATTTCTATTTTGAATAAATGCTCTTTTTTAACTTTTCTTCATAAAGAATCTAAAAAAGCTCACAGGTTCCAAAAACATATTAAGCCAGACAACGTTTACAAGAGCACTGATAAAAAATCAGTATAGAATGATTTCTGAAGGCTCATGGTGACCTGGCGTAATGATGCTGAAAATTCAGCTTGCAATCACAGGACTAAATTAGATTGAATATATACATTTTAAATGATGTAGCGTAGTAAATAAATTTCACAAATTGAATTTTTCCTGTATTTTTTGGTTTTACAAAATACATCATCTTGATGAGATAAGAAACTCCTGTAAAAAAAATATAAAAAATCGGTTGATACCAAACTTTGCCCGGTAGTGTAGATCTATTATATATCTTAAGAGGGCACGGATGTGTACACGATGTGGCTGCTCTCTTCCAACAGACGGTTGTTTCGTGTTTCGTTTACGGGGGCTATAAGTCTACCTGTATTTTCAGTGCACATTACAGTAGTGAGGTCTGCCTAAAGTCGGAGAACAACATTTTTAGAGTTTAACGCCACGCAGCCGAAAGAAGAGTGCGGGAAGGTCTGCTCCGGGGGCATCCAAAACAAGCCCCCCAATAGGCATCTCGCCACGAGGAGGCGCCACAACGCGGAAGAGACGCAGAAGAGGGGGTAAGATGGCCGGTTATCTGGGTAGGTAGTGGCCACCACACAAGCCAGCGATCCCCACCATTGTAATGGCTAATGGACACTCTTTAGAATAAAATGGGCTACATCCGGATACTACGCTCAACTCAGAGGACTGTAAGAGACTGTGGTGTTTCGTTCCGGAGGAAATATGTCCTCAGCAACAAGGCCTACCGACCCATTGACTCGTTCAAGTCGCCAACCAGTTCCCACAAACAGGATACAAGTGTGACTGGAGGGTATCAGAGGTACTTCGAGACTTGACTGGATAGTTAAGCAGCTGCCCTACAATAACACCACAGACAATCCAAGAGTAACACAGAGACGTCACTGCCAATATCACCCCGTGGATTAATGTTGTAAACGGTTCAAAGAACATCAATGTAACGGGGACAACCAGAAGCCGGGCTGAAGGGGAGGTAGAAAGACGAATGAAGGCCTGGACACGCTGCCTTCAGAGTGGAGATGAGGTGGGCGGAAGGACAGCTGGGCCAATCTGTACGACGGGGCATAAGAGAGGGAGCAGAGAAAGTCATCAAACAATTTTAAACATATCACTAAGTAATGGTTGTGTCCCCACAGGATTACAAACTAACACCATTCATACCGTATCGAAGAGTCATGCTCACATGTTTCAATGACTACCGTCCAGTTGCACTTACTCCTTGTGATGAGTGGGGCGGGGCCGAGAGCCGTGGGAATGGAGCGAGGCCGGTGAAGTAAATGCTAATACGTGACACCTGCGCCACTCACCGGTCTCGAGTCCCACGGAGGAGCTCCGGAAGGTTAAAAGGAGGAGTGAAGACAGTGTTGGACGAGAGAGGACCAGGCCTGGGCTATTTATGTTGTTGTTTTATTATGTTTTATGCAGCAGTCGTTCGTGAAGGTCTGCCACTTTTACTTTCATTTAGTGTTTGTTTATTTATTAATTAAAGTGTCATGCTTGATTGTTCGCCAGTTCTCGCTTCCTTCTTCCCGATCTATGAACATTGTTACACTCCTATTCTCATGAAGTGCTTTGAATGGCTAGTCATGCACCACATTAAGTCTGTCCTCCCCCAACCCCTGGGCCCCTTCCAGTTTGCATCTCGGTCCAAACGCTCGACCGATGACGCAATCGCCACTACCCTCCACTCAGCATTCACACATCTGGACAAAAAAGACTCCTATGTCAGAATGCTGTTCATAGACTTCAGTTCAGCATTCAACACAATCATCCCTCAACAGCTCATTCACACTGTGCTGGGCAAACTGGCTGTGAACTTTTTAATGTGGAGACCTCAGGCAGTAGGGTCGGCAATAAAACATTCCAGCACCATCACAGGACACTGAGGCCCCCCAGGATGTGTGGGGAGCCCCTCTCTTCCCTCTGTGACCCACAAACGAACACCGTAAAACAATCCAACCTTTCATTAGTTGCGGGATGACACGACTGTGGTGAGTTCATTAGCAACAGAGATGAGACAAACTACAGGAGCGAGGTGAGCCGCCTGGCCGGGTGGTGCAGTGACAAAAATCTCTCTCTGAATGTGGAGAAGACGAAGGAGATTGTTGGTGACTTCAGGAGAGTGCGCACTCAGCATACTCCTCTGACCGTCAATGGTGTGACTGTGGAGAAGGTGAGCAGCACCAAGTTCCTGGGTTATGAGTTGTGCACATCACAGAGGATCTCTCCTGGGCTGACAACACCGCAGTACTGGCCAAGAAAGCACAACAGCTCCTCTACTTCCTCCGCAAACTGAGAAGAGCCAGAGCCCCGGCCCCCATGATGAACACCTTCTACAGAGGTACCATCGAGAGCATTCTGACTAGCTGCATCACTGTGTGGTATGGTGCCTGCAACGCGTCCTGCTGCAAGACCCTTCAACGCATAGTGAGAGCAGCTGAGAAGATTGTTGGTGCCTCTCTCCCCTCCCTTCAAGACATCTACAACACCCGTCTCACCCGAAAAGCCCTCTGCATTGCAGGTGATCCAACCCACCCGACACACAGCTTCCTTATCTGCTGCCACCAGGCCAGGACCAGCAGGCTGAAGGACAGCTTCATCCATCAGGCAGTCAGAAGCTAAACTCCCTCCCGACCTTTCGTTACCTTGCCCCCCCCTCTTCTGCCCCATGCACCACTGAACTCTGAACTGCACTTTTTGTTTATTTCACTGGTTTGCACTCTGTCTGCCATGTGCCTTGTGCTACTTTATTTATCTCTTTTTTTTTTACATGTCCTTATTTCTATATTTGTATAGTTGTATTATATATATATATAATATACGTTCTACTGTTAGTGTTATCTTTATGCACCAAGGGTCTGAGAGTAATGCAATTTCAATTCTCTGTATGTATGTGCTGTACATGTGAAGACTTGACAATAAAGCGACTGACTTTGAATTCATCCTATATAGATATATATATATATATATTATATAAAGATGAATACCTTTTATTATTTGATGTTAATAGCTTGAAGTTTGTACCTAGCATGTTGTAATTTAACAACAAACAAAATGTAATATTTGATGACTATAGACCTCCTTTAAATTATGATTAGCTTGTAGATTGGCAAGATAATGTTTCCCTAATACAGATTAGTACATTTGTGGACTTTAAGAAAATGGCTTTAAATAAACATTGTTAATCTATTTACATCAAATATGCCAGCAATGACACTAAATCTTCACCAGAAGCCCTTCGTTCTCGTGTGCAGAACGATTGTGCAGAACACAGTTCTCATGTGTTCCTCGCAGCAGTGGCCAGCAGGGGCAGGCATGGGCCACTTGTGCTTTTAGGGGGCACCCTTTTAAAATTCTTAACCTACTTTCAGTATTATTCATTCAATCATTTTTCACCATGTCATGTATCACACTGCAATCTCTAGAAGTAATCTATAACAATTTAAACTAAAATGAATGTTTCATCATGTTTAATTTATCTGACAAATAATTTTGTATTGTAGCGTCAGGGGCTTCACGCACTCATTATTTTTGTTGGGGCACGAGTGAAGAGGAGTCATGTGACACACAGCAGCCACTAGCTTATGCTTTATTTTTATTTTTCCTTTTTATTCAAAATATTCACAAACGTGTTCACTATATTATGAAATATCTGATATTTTGATTCTCAAATATGTGTAAGTAAATGCATTGTGCACCTTAAGGTCTGGGTGCCTTGCCATAAAAATATTGTTATACGACTGACTTGGTATTTAATGGGAATTTCATACAAATATTGTAAAGTTACTAATATAACACTCTTCATTGTACGAAAGGAGAGCAAATAAAGTTATCAAAGAAAGACTAAGTCTAGAGTTCAAGCACTCTCTAAAACTCCCATTAAAATCACTGAAGATGTTTACAGTGTGAAATTAATATCTTACTTACATTCGTATGCACTCTGCACTTTGTTGTTTCTGATAAAAGCAGAGAGAGCAGAATTCAGTCAGCGAGCAAGTGAACAAAACACAACATTTCAGCGATGACTCATCTGAACGCCTCTGATTGGTCACTGCATTCATAAGTTGTGTCATTGGTTTTAATCTGCAGCGGCCTAAAAACGTGTCTGTCTCTTCTGGCTCTGATTTGAATTTAGCAGCTGGTGATGTTTTACTTTCTTCCATTACTGCCACCAACAGGAAAAACTGCACATTGCACCCAAAATTGTTTGGTGTGATACGATTCCAAATTTAGGGGGGCCAAGCTTGTTGACAGGGGGGCACTGCCTGTTGCGCTCGCATTTAAACGTTTGCGGCGCCTAACCATCAGGCTTTATAAAGGAATTAGCATAATTTTAAATGATTTGTCGTTCAATAGGGTAGGCCAGTGCGAGTTAAAGGGGTCATATGATGCGCTTTCAATTTCCTTTCTCTTTGGCATAAAGAAGATCTGTAAAGATGCAAAGACGCAAAGTCTCAAATCAAAGAGATATTCTTTATACAAGTTAAGAGTCAACCACGCCTACTTAAAACGGCTCATTCTTGTCATACATGTCTACGTCACGATGTGGGAAGAATTGCATAACGCCACCCAAATGTTCACGCAAAGAAAGACGGCGTACCTTTGATTCTCTCTGTAGTATTGTTGCCGCAGCCACCGCCATGTTGTGAAGACGCTGTGTTTCTCGTTATGAAAGCGAAACGTTCGGGGGGGTTTGAACTTAGGAACCATGGGGCCCTGAGTAGGGAACGAGATACTGTGTCCTCTAGGGGTCGCTATGGGGAAACGCCTCGTCGTGACCCGTGTCTGAAGCATTCATTCAAAAAACACCAACAACATGTTAGCCGGCGACAGCCCATGACGTCACTACCGGTGCGACTACAGTATATATCGGTGCCGGGAGCTACACATCATTAACTTCTTCGTCTGAAGCTTGCGTCCGAAACATGGCAAGAAACCTAGAGGACGCAGAGTCTCGTTCCCTACTCAGGGAACCATGGTTACATAAGTAACCTGAGATGTTTCCTTTCAAGGGAACTTCGAACTGTGTTCTCTAGCGGTCGCTATGGGGAACGGTATACCACGCCACCATGCTGAGGGGAGTGCAAACCAGAACCATGGCGAGCACTAAGTACAAACTACCATATTGCTATGGGAGTCGCCCCGGGACGTTAGACGGCTGTCAGTGACGTTATTCCATACGGCCAAAGGCCTAGGCTACATACACCAAAATACTTACCTGTTAGGGCCAGAAATCCTAAGGTAGAGCTCAAGGCTTGGAATCAGAAAATAGAAATTCCGCTTGAGGGAGTAACACACTCAGTTTTTTTTCCTTTTTTTCAAATTCCGAGAGGGGGGCTCGGCCTGCAGCATGTTCCAATGCTGGAACAGCTTGCAATAATTTACTTAGCTGTGGGAGCACACACCTAATTCTAAGTCGAGAAGGGGGCTCGACCTACAGAATGTTCCAATGCTGGAACGCTAGCAGTAAATTACCTTGGCTGAGGGAGCACAAACCAAGCTCTCAACGAGAGGGGGCTCAACCTACAGCACGATCTTTAGAAATCGGAAGGGTAAGCGTACTGCAAGCTAGCAAAACACTCAGCGCATCAGGGAGGCAGAGGAAAGGCCTAATTCCCCTGATGCTGCTGGATCCAGGCGCTCTAGAGAAACAGAGAACTCAAACTTCTCAAATGAGAGGAGAACTCCGAATTCAGAGGATAACATTGCTCCTTCCCAGGTAAACACTTTGATAAAAAGGGTGAGCATTGCTCATTACTACAGAGGGAACAGCCATGGAGCGAGGAATCAACTTACTTACCTTCTGGACATATCTCGGCAAGTGAAATAAACACTGCAAGTCGAGCACCTGGTTTCTGAACCCAGCAGCGGGGGTGCCCACCGAGGACCTACCCTAGAAAAAGGGACAGAAACACACAGGTCCCGGGAAACACTGCAAAGAAACTAGCAGAAGGGTATACACACAACCACCAGTTCATTAGCACATACATATATTTATATTTACATATATTTAGACATGGATCGTACTCACCCACCATGGTTCCCGCGTCGGAGTTCTGTCCGGAGAAGCCTCTAGACCTGACCTTCAGTAAGGTGGTTACTATGATAACCATAGAACCAACCAAAAACATCATAGGTCCAGAAGGAGACTGTTATGCAGGAAGCTTCCACCTAACCTCGGTCAGGTGGAGATATGGTGGTTACAGGGGAATTAGGAAGGGGAAGAAAAGGGTAGATGTTACACCCCCTGAGGGAAAGAGTGGATACCTAAGTATTACTCTGATCCGGACGAAAGCGCTGACGCCTTGTCTGGATCACATCCCTCAGGTCTTGCCTACCTCCCTTTGACCCACGATACTTCCTACCCCTACCCGCAGGCGGAGGAGGAGCGCGAGTCGCGACACTAGCCTTCTGTGCTCGTCTCTGATCCTCAAACCGAGACGGGCCAGGACCCCTGGGTTGTTCGGGCTCAGACCTGGACCTTCGTGGAATGAAGGTTTTGAAGGCGGCTGAGCACGCCTTCGCCTCCCTGAACTTTTCGACGACCATCTCAACGTAGTGCGCTGCAACTCATCCATCTCATCAGAAGAAAGGCCCTCGCCATTATCCAGGTCTTTCAGCAGGTCAGCCTGGTATGCCTGGAGCACCGCCATCGTGTGCAGCGAAGCAACAGCTTGACCTGCTGCTGTGTATGCCCTGCCATTCAATTTAGATGTAGCTTGAAGAGGCACGGATGGCAAGGAGGGAGTTTTGAGGAGGGATGACGTCTCCCCCAGAGAGATAGCTGGCTAGCGTCTCTTCTACAGGGGGCATTCTCTCATAGCCGTTTTCGCACATCGCCTCGATATTCGCATAACTGGTATGCTGAAACTGATGGATGCGTGAGGAAAACAGCCTCTTCCATTCCTTCTCAATCTCAGTATGGAGATCAGGAAGGAAAGGAAGGCTCCCCTGAGCTGGAGGGTTATGGCCAGAAAGATAACGTTCCTCGAGACGACCTCGCGACACCACTTCCTTAGTCCGCTTCCATGGCAAGTCAAGTCTTGCCGTGGCGCTATCCATAACCTCTAAGAGCTCATAATACGCAGGGCAGGAGGATTGAGAAGGCTCAGCCTCAGCTTCTTCGCTCTCTTCATCCATTTCCTGCTCTTCCTGGGCTGGACCCAGCAGAGCACTGGCCCCTGGATCAGATGATGTTAAAGAGAGAACATCATCCTCCAGTGGCTGTCTCTCGCCCCCTGCCGATGAGCGCGAGAAGGAAAGCCCCTCTCTAAACTCATTGGCCAGGTCCACCTGAGATCCCCCCCCCAACGAGTTTCATTAATCCTCCGTGCCTCAGCAGCGGGGGGTCCTGAATCGCGGGAAGCAGATGGCTGTCCCTCTTTACTTGAAAAGAGAGACAATTGAGAACGGAGCTTTTTCATTGGAAAAAACTTCCAATGCACGCAGATCGCCCCCTCGAGGACATCCCGTGCGTGCTCTTCGCCCAAACAAACAACACATAGATCGTGTGTGTCATCTGGTGTCAAATAGCGATGACACGGATGCACACACTTTCTAAATGCTCTGCTAGTGCTCGCCATAAAAAATAGAGATAGCTCTTACTTTTTCCTTAGAAATGCACGCTTCAAACAGAACAGTAAATGAAGACGAAGAAGAGAATGATGTGTATCTCCCGGCGCCTATTTATATTGCAGTCGCACCGGTAGTGATGTCATGGCTCTCGCCGGCCAACGAGTTGTTGGTGTTTTTTCAATGTATGCTTCAGGACTGGGTCACGGACGAGGCGTTACCCATAGCGAACCCTAGGGACGCTAGTTTCGAAGTTCCTGAAAGCGAAACTACTTTGGTTTGCCTTCCAAAAGAGGACCAACTAGAAAATCAGTGTTAAAGTTGTATTTACAACACTGTTCCAGATCCGTTCAACCCAAATATTCAGATGTGTGCAACTCATTTTACGGAGGATGAGGACTGTTTCCTGGGAGAGTAGCCTACAATGCCGGTGTCTGTTTCTATAAAGTGGGGCAATTCCAACTTTGCAAGGACAGTCTGGCGCTTCTGACTCACAGCCTGTAAGTACGTTTTCATATTTAAAGAATTTGCCACTGAAACACGAGTTTTGAGCAGTGTAGAGAAGTGCTTGTTGTTTGTCATTTCTCCGATCACAAATGCATGACATGGTTTTATGTTTACACGGCGCAACGCAACGCGTAAAAAGACAGTACGAGTCATGATAACAGTAATTATGTCCCCATTGGATGCAAAAAATGCCTCGTTTGTAATGTGTTTTACTGGTTTTGTCTCGTCGCGCCAGGGCACGGCATCACAGTATGGTAAGGGGCATAACATTTCCGTCACACGCTTGAGGTATTCGGCCAATCACAACGCACTGGATAGCTAGCCAATCAGAGCACACCTCGCTTTTCAGACTGATGAGCTTTGTAAAAATCGATGCGTTTCAGAAAGGGGGGGGGGCATAGAGGAGAAACAATAATGTACATATGTGGAAAATAATGTTTTTTTAAAAACATAAAAACATTTCATTACACCAAATAAAAAAAAAAATATGTGTTAGCAAACCTCATATGACACATTTTAACAAAATAAACTAATACATGTCATTAGCGAAGTCTTATTATTGAGTCCAAGCTGTTGATATTTTAGATGATCTCAGTGCAGAAATTCATTTGGGATTTAATTAGAAACGAAATCACTGGAATAAAAATGATCAGTGTATTTTCAAAGCAGTAACTTCTCTAAATTTATGTGAAGATACTAATCCCCAGTATTATGGTAATCCTCTGACTACATTAATGGTTTTAGAGGCATTATACAATTATAGCCTTCACTCATTGTAGCCACCATAAAATTGCTTTCAGAGCAGCTAAAACAACTGCACACTGTCTCTAAAGCAGAATGAAGATAAACAATGGTGTGCAATAGGCAGAGGGACTTTTTTACACTATAAATTACACTGTGTTTTGGCTGATAGATGGTTTAGTAGCATCAGTGACTAATCGAAACCTTTTAGAGGTTGGGGCATCACACTTCAACATATATTGAATATTGGTTCAGTTTATTATGATTTATTCTGAGAATCAAAGATATGACCTCTCTCTTATTATGAAACCCAAAGACCCCCTTAAGAGTTTTAACACTTGATCCCAGATTCCAACTGTATGCCTGAAGAGATCTTTGAAAATGTAATAAGAATCAGTCTGACCAATAGGTTAATTATCAACTAACATGAAGCACCATTTGGGAGAAAACACATGCACATCTCTTGTTCTTATGCATACGGGGGTCACACAGCACATGAGATTTTAGGGGAGTAATAGCGATATTTTATATTACCTCTGGGTCTTAGCTGTACAAGCTTGAGAATCAAGCAGTTATCTGCAATACGTACGTACTTCTTCTGAAGAGCTGGCAAATACTGATTGATTTAAAAAGACCATAATGTTCTCTTTTTTGCATGTTCTTTCCATTCTTCATATTATATATATAAACAATAAAGTGAAAATGGTCTCAAGCAGAACTCTTAAGTCATTGTCTAAGGTAATAATGGCTGAATTTGCTATATGTATGGCACTTACAGTATATAAGTGGCCTAGAGAGTAAAATCTGATTAAGTGCTCTGTAAAAGTCTTGTTTGATCATGGTTATTACTTTAACATCAGGACAGCTTCTCAGAAGAACATCCAATATATAACTGTAAAATGAACCTAACGGTTCGGGCAATGCAGGCTGAAGATGAATATTGCCTGAGCTTGCTTGTTCTTAATTACTGAGTTGAGACTAATACAATTAAGTATCCAGAGGGCAGTGTTCTACATAAATTACCATTAGATATAACACTTAGTCAAACACCACTAGGAAAATTAGGATTATGAGGTGAAATGCCATGTTATAGAGAAAAATGTTCCAGGACAATGGATTTCATTATTACAAGGTTCTCATTTGGTTTAAGAATATTCATTACCTGATGATTGAAGAATAGTCTGAATAGTCCTGAATCATTGAAAATTATAATAACTTGCAGTTCATTCTGATTTAGATTCATTAACCTCTAGTATGATGCATTGTTGGAGAAATTACTGTTTTCCTAAAATGGTAATAACTTTGCCACATCATTCAAACCATGTTGATTTAACATTTTAAAACTGTTGTTATTGATGTCGCAAATTATTGCTGTAAATAATCTGAAGAATATTGCCATCTGAAGAATATTTCAGTATTTTGTTCTCCACTGTTTCGATTTATTTACAGATGTGTGATTCAATTGCATCTTTCTCCCTTGGAACTAAAGTATGTACACATGTGCTCACTTTTCAAAAACATTCTCTTGACAAAAAATGCATCTCATATGGATTCAGTTCAGGGAAGGATTTGTCAGACTGATTTAGAACGAGAGTCAGCTGTTCATGAACCAGACTTCACTGGCCGCACTCTAAGTTGTGTTTGCATGCAGCCTGCAAGGACAGCTTAAATAACATGTCTTAAAAAATGTTTGCTGTACGCATTTTTTATTTTATTTGTATTTTATTTATTTAATTATTTATTTATTTATTTATTAATTCATTCATTCAATACAGAAGGCACACTAGGACTGTGATATATCGAAATCACTCTCGCGTACTTGATGTCATACACCGATCGATCTGCACAGCACTGCTTAAAGCCTGTACACACCTTCTGATATCTACAGATGATGCACTAGGGCTGTACAGTGTGGCCTATACAGTGGGGAAAATAATAATTTGATCCACTGCTGATTTTGAAAGTTTGCCCTCTTACAAAGAAATGAAGCGTCTACAATTTTTATGGTAGGTTTATTTTAAATGGATAGAGATAGGACTCTCAAACCCAAAAATAGAGATACACAACATTATATAAAGGTCTTATACATTGGTTTTGCATTCAGTCACGTCAAATAAGTATTGATATCTACAACCCAGCAAAAATTCTGGCTCCCACAGGGCGTTATGTGCAGGGGGCAACACAGGATTAGTATGTCACTTTCTGAAAGTACTCCCAATGAAGCTCCTTGTGAAAAAACGACACCTGTCCTCAAGAACTGTATCCTCATCCAACTCTCCACACCATGGGCACGGACCAAGAGCGTCAAAGGATGCTCAGGGACAAGATCGACTAGACTGCCCAAGGGCTGGTTGGACTACAAGACCATCCAGCAAGAAGGCTTGGTGAGGAGGAGACAAGGTTGGTCCAATTATTGGAAACTGAAAAATAAATGCCAAAAATAACATCCGATTGCCCTGGTCTAGAGCTCACGCAAGGGATAGATCATGGGGAAGGGGTCATGAGAACGGTGAGGGATCAGCCCAGAAGACATGTACACAGCTGTTAATGATCTCAAGACAGTTGGAACCACAGTAACCAAGCGAACCATTGGTAACACACTACACCACAACAGAATGGCACCTATTGTGCCCCTTTTTACAAGATGTAATATTAATCTTATATTAATTTTATGGCTCTCCTAAAGGTGCCTGTGAAGTTTCAGCTCAAAATACATAAAGCTCGTTTATTATATGTGTTTTGAAAAGTGTCTATTGTTGGGGATGGTCAAACAATTGCTTTGTCAGGGTGTGTTCAATTTCATAAAATGAGCTGCCAACTGTACTCCCGACTCAGATGCGTGGTGGAGCCTTGCCGTCTCTGCTTTGTTTATGGCAATAAACAGAGAGGAGAAGCAACATGAGCGAGAGTGAGAGGACCGGTATTCAGACATACATGTACGAACCGGACTCAGACCCAGAACAAGGAGAGACTAGAGCAGAAGATACAATAATGCAAATTAACCAGAATGTCTCGGAATGGTAGTTTGAATCATTTATGTACTTGTATAGTTATTCACAACCGCTTTGTAATAATGGATGCTACACAGCCGATTGCACACAGACAAAATGGCAGACATTGCACAATACACTGAGAGCTGAGGATATGGTAATACGCGCCCTTCAGTCAATAGCGGTGGGCGGGGCTACTGCAATATGACGTCATATTGCGGACAGGATTCAAACCGCTCGTTTTTTTGAGCCTTGTTTGGTTTTATGAAGATTTAAAAAAAAGACTGGGTGGATTTTTATCATTCTAAGATGGCTGTGTACACAAAATTCCAACACACATTTCTGTCCAAACACCTTGAAAAAGTGGATTTTGCTTAATAGGTGCCCTTTAAATACTGCCAGCACGCTATGTCGCGCTCAATACGGCACAGTACAGGCCCATCTGGAGTTTGACAATAAAGTCTGAAGATACAGAAGAAAAGGGCGGGAGAAAGTGATGTGAGTCATGATGCAACCCACCCTTGAGTCTTGGGCATCAACTCACTCCCCGTGTTTGGAGGGAAGAAATGCGACTAGGACCCAAGGAACACCATAGTGCGGCAAGCACGGAGGTTTAAACACGATCATGCTTTGGGGCTTTCTTTGCTAGGGGCAGGACGACCTTCACGGATGAGTGATGAGACGGGCCACGTACCATCAAATATGTCGAACTGAGATCCCCTCAGACCAGAACAAGGAGATGGGTCATGGATGGGTTTCCAGCATGACAGACCAAAACATAACCCAAGGCAACCACAGGAGTAGTCAAGGAAGAAGCACATTAAGGTCATGGAGTTGCCTAGCCAGTCTCCAGACCTCAATCATATATAAAATCTGTGGATGGAGCTGAAACTTCGAGTTGCCAAACGATAGCCAAGAAACCTTAAGGATTTAGAGAGGATCTGTAAAGAGGAGTGGACCAAAATTCCTCCTGAGATGTGTGAAAACCTGGTGACCAACTACAAAAAAAAAATCTTACCTCTGTGCTTGCCAACAAGAATTTCTGCACCAAGTACGAAGTCATGTTCTGCTTGGGGATCAAATACTTATTTCAATCGTCATGATAGTCTCATTACAACATCAATGCTATTTTTAATTATTTGAATGAAAGATTGGAGTTATGTTAAATAATTACAGACACCGGCTCCAGAATCCACTCCCTGAGGTTGCTTCTGAATTGTGAGGGTGATCTTCCTAATATTTGTTATAAGGCCTAACAATATCGTTTGTGCCTTTCGTGTATGGCAAAGAGCGCTCCTTCATAATCACTAAAAAGCTGTCACTCAGATTAGTTCATCAAGATTCTTGTCACAAATCAAGCCTCTGTGGCTCACTCCGATCACCACCAGAGGGAACCGTCACTGGAGTACTAACTGTTCTTAAGGACTTCATTTCCCATCACCTCATGCCTGAGACTGATTACCTGCACATGTGCTTAACATTATCATGACTATTTAATCAGTGGCTACCTTACCTTCATTGCGAAGTCTTGTTTTGCTACTGCTGACATTTCTGAGCATTAATACCTTGTTTGATTACCTGTTGCCTACCTGGATTGTGTAGACCCGTCTGATCGTTCGCTGCCTGCCTCTTTGACCTTACATTGTTATTGGATTTACTCTCTTCTCTGTCTGCCGCCTGCCTCGACTCTTTGCATGGACTCAGGTTATGATTCTGCCTTGCCTACGTTACCCCTGTATACTGTTGACTGAACTTTGACTGTCTGGTTGTTAATAAAGCTGCACATGGATCCCAACATCACTGAATCCTCATTACACTCTCAGGTTCCATGCAATCATGAAGCTCTTAATTCTTATTTACATCAGTCTCCATAATGAATGATTCGCAATATGCAGAACTCAACACTGAACAAAAACTCCAGCGTTTTGAGCATGGATTCTAACTTGGACACAGTGGCTATTCAGAAGTATTTAAGAAATCAACAGGTATGTCTGTGACTGGCTACTTTGCCCAACGCTGCAAAACACATTGTAAATAGAAACCTTTGGATAATCCACAGTGTCGAACACAAATACGGAAGAGCATTGCCAAATATGTGGGGGCAATATGATAATTATTACAATTCACCATCTAGCACCCCAGTTAAGACAGGTCTGATGTTTATAAAGCCAAATACATCTCGCCCTCTTTCCACACATTCAGATGTAACACTGTCCAATGTTAATGCCCGTCAAAAGTTTTGTTGTGTGGTGTGGTGTGTGTGTGTATGAACATCAGCCCTATAACAACAAGCGAAAGCCTGCAGTTCAAGTAATTGATTCTATATATATATAAGATGTAATAATATTGTTTTATTTGGTTTGCCTGGTTATTTTATTTAGTTAGTATACTTTATAATTTTATTTATTTCGTGTATATTATATCTAGATTACATGATATATTTATATCTTCATGTATATTTACTCAAGCTCACTTGCACTCCTATTTTTTTATTTTAAATATTTTTATTTGTGTATGTTGAATGTGTTACACAATGCACATTTACACTTAAATATGTTTTCACTCATCAAATTGCTATGACAGTTTTTACACTAGTAAGGCCCATTTTTTTATCTTGCCTTGGTCCCCACAATCATATGGGCCGTACATTTCACTGCAGTTTCCAACTGAAATAAACAGTTGTGGTAGTAAAACAACTAAAGCTTGTTCCTTTTCATGCAAATTATGGTTAAATGAGTAGATCGATTAATAAAGACTTGTTTTCATGCAGTACCTTGCATAATACTATGTTATGATCTCAAAACACTTTTATCATGGTGCATGATTTTGACGATTCAGCATTTTGACATTTACATCACATAATCAGCTTCATATGTATGGCTTTTCTGCTGTAGTAAACTTGCTTGGTTGCTCACCTGGTACAGAGTTACACTTGCGATGCGGGGCATTTGGTTTGGTAAAAGAGCTCAAAAACTCGTAGAAGCAAGCTAAAATAGCATGGTTACTTCAGCAAATGTGTTTCTGCCTCATGTTTGTTTTTGTTCACACTATTGGTTATGTTTGAGGTAAGATGTACAATAAGATGGTTCTTAAACCTTTTAAATTCACTGTTTACAGTAAATCATTAGAGGAGCCTGTGACCATAATGACAGACGGCAAATCATGCTTTCTGATTCCTAATTATTACAAATGATAAAAATTATTTTATTACTAAAATTATTTTATTTTAGTAATTATGTATTACTGCTTTCATAACAGTATAAAGTATGTCTAAATGAGGATAGCAAGCACAGAGCGTAGCATGATAGCATTACTGTTGATATCCATCTTTGTCCTCCATGGCATGGAGGAGTCTTCACCTGGGGCACTGCTGGTGTCATTGGCCCAACCAAAGGGCATGCAGCCTGTGGTGGGATCATTCCACTGCCACTGCAATCCATCAGTCAAGAGAAGAGCAATGCCCACATCAGGTTTCATTACATCAAATCGGGCCCCCAGTGCACACACCAGACTGTAACCTCTTAGATATTCAGTAATTGAGCAGTCTCAGCTATCACATACTGACAGATACATGCTGCAAGCAGTCAAAAAAGTTTAATCTCATTATAGACTAGCATGGATGAGTCAAACTGCCTGACTTTAGATGCCCAAAGAGGCTCTTCAGATATGAGTACATCTGCTCTATGAGTTCTGGATGCTGTGAAGTGCAGCCGCTCAGATCTGGCTGTACCTTCAGCCTCAAGCCATCCTCTAGAGGTCATGGGACTCACGGAGCAAATGTCAAAGACAGGAATGTGAGGCATTTGTCAGAGCGCCTGAAGTTAATGGGAAGTCCCAATTCTCTTCTCATGCTCAGTACACAGAAGGCCAAACATCTTTGATGTAACTTATATATGTATTTGGTTGTGATATTTAGTTTGTAGACTGATACATTTATCAACCAAGTCAAACCTTTGAGTGTACAACAGTGTTTTATTGGCACATAAAAAATAGAATAAAAAGCAATAATACATTTGTAATGTTTTGAGAATGGGCCTATTATGAGCTTAGATAATTAGAAATTACTTTTACATATTAAATTAATCAAGTTTTGAAAATTAAGTCATATCATTACAAGATTAAAGTACACTGTAAATATGATTTTTCAGTGTTGAAAATGAAATAAAGATTACTGTAGAACATTTTACAAAAAAAAGAAATTCTGAGTGAAAATTCACATCTTTTTTTGTCACATCATTCTACATCTTTTTTTTTCAGTGTAGTATTATGAGAATACATTTGTAACATTATGAGATTAAAGTCATACTTTATTCTCAAATCTTCATGACCTTGGTTCAGTAAGTTTACTTCAGCCTGTTGTAAGATTATTCTCCAAAACATTCCAGCTTTTTGTTTGTAGGTTAACGTTTTATCACCGTTTAATGAGATACTGCCTTAAAATAGAAAATGTAGAGAAATATTAATTTTAAATTAATTTTGTGACTTGTGAATTGTTAATCTATAATAAGCCTTATTCGCCTAAAAAGCTCGTTTAGATTGAAACAATGACAATGGCTATTTAAAAAAAATCATGGCTTATTTTAAATACTTTCTGCTGCCTGGGTTTTTCATGTCACAGATCGGACAAAATAAAAAAAAAAGGTGTATGATTTACTTTGAAACAATTTTCACTCAAGAGTAAGTCACATGAGTTATGGATAAAAAAAATGGCAAGATGACAGATTTCAAATTGTGTTTCAAATTACAACCAAATAGCATTTAGCATCAGCTTAAACTGGATAATGGGTGGTTTGTGTTCGGACGACAATTGTTTCTCGTGGGTATGTAAGCTAATTTAAACATTTACAGGGAATAGTCTGTGATTGTATTGCTACTGAATCCAGAATGTTTTTTCCCCCCACCACCTGCATAAAACTTCCCTTCCAAATTACCTACTGGTTTAATTTAGTTGACTTTTCAATCCATCTCTGAGTTCACAAGACCAATCAATACAAAAGTCCGTTTGTAAATCCTTTTTGACCACTGCCAAGCACCATACAGTTACTGTTGCACATTGCATACAATCTCCACACATTTTTAAAATAGGCTTCTTTTCCATAATGCTGGAAAATGTTTACAAGAATAATACTGCATCACCATTCCACTAAAGCAAGTTGTAGAAAATAAAAATAGAGAACAAACCACACAAAATTTTGAAATGGGCCATTATAATGGATCTGTAAATCAGAGGTTGCGTTAACGTATTTCTGCTATTTTCCATAGCATGTCAGTTTTCTTTTTATTAAATAGGATATTTAAATAATTGTCGAACATGTGACTGACACATGTTTCAAGTTCAAATAGAATCACAAAACTTGGTCCTCCACCGTGAATAAATTGCCATCTGAATGCATGTGGTTTATCACTGAAGTCCCATGCAAATTTATATGACCCCATAAAAAACAATTACTGTCCAATTAGGGCTTTGGACAAACAGGTATAAGCTGAAATACCACGTGCTAAAATGGCTCAAATGTGTAACACATTCATCCCAGAAAGTGGGAATAAAACAGAATAAAACTGAACTGCATAAAAAGGCAACACACTTTACTGACAAGCTTCATTAGTGGCTGGTGAAATTAATGTAATGCTGCATGAATGAAAGCAGCTATATGAGTGTGAAAAAATTAGTTTTGAATTAAATACAAACTACAACACAACCTTTAACCCAACAAAAACATGTGTCCTCTATTGAATATGCAATCACTGGTAAGCTATCCATTACCAGCAAGTCAACATGAGAGATCAGTTCTGATGGGGCTTCTATAAGAAATTAATGAGGCAGGATTTGAAAGTGCCTCAGGCCTTGGGCGCACACTATGGCGGGATGATTTCAGGCAATTCCTTGTTTTCAATAAGTAATGACCAGTCTTCTCCTTTTATTTACTGCAGGAGACAGGTTTAACAGACTTTATGGAGCCCTGAAGCCGTATGTGCTTACTGGAACAAGAAGTGCAAATCTGGCGCATGTCCTGTATCTGACATGTAGCAATTGGCAATGTTTCACATGATCACGAATGAGGGAATCACAACTGCAGACATATTAGAAAGCCATAACTAACATATAAGACCTTTTTTAGTTTTTTAGTTGAGTAGCAGTTTTATAAGAGTAACAAAGTTAGGCCTAATCTATCAAGACATCATGACAATCCTTAAACCAGCTGCCCCAGGTGCACCTTCCTGATTAAATTACAAAGGAGAACAAACTTAAATAAATATAGTTACAGGTTGAAAACACATTAGATCCACTATATGTCATGCCAACTAGCCTATAATATTTCATATGAGCAATGATGCTGATTTAAAGGGGTCATATGATGCGATTTCAAGTTTCCCTTTCTCTTTGGAGTGTTACAAGCGGTTAGTGCATAGATAAGATCCCTAAAGTTGCCAAGACTAAAGTCTCACCCCCCAATGCGATCTTCTTTCTCAAATTAGACTCTGCCACCGCCCCCTAATAACGGTCGTTCGACACGCCACACATATCTACCTACTATGTGGGATAATATTTGCATACTCCTTCTGCTTTATGGAGACCGTTCGTGAACTAGGAGCGGCGGACTTCTGACTTTGCTGTGAACAATCTGGCGGCTTCTGAAATCAGCTATGTTTTGTTATCGTTTAGTATTGCGATTGGACCTTCAAATGCGGAGTTTTGCGCATCTTGTGTGCGTGTGAGCGAGCGCGAGAGAGACCTTTTGGACTTTACCCACATTCTTAACACATCTACACATCCCAACGCTTACACTTATCCCACACCTATCCCATTGCAATGTGTAGGAGCATTATATTCTATTATATACTATATATATATTCTTTATTATAGATATATATAATATATATATCATAGATATATTACATATGTATACACACATTCTACACATCCCTCACAACCAAATCACTAATAATTAAACTAATCATACTACCCCCCCCCCACCTCAAAAAGACAACCATATATCACCAATTAAACATTATTTCCCCATCCTCACAAAGTGTCAGTAAAGCTCCGTTTGCACACCATTTGAACTCAAACTCAAGCAAGTTATTTGTCAATTGAAATAATCCATGTTCCACTCTTATTCTGGATTCCACCAAAGCAATAAAAAGCTGAAGAATATTTATATTTCATCCTTCAGCAGCCAGTCTACATGACTTCCAAATGGCTAGTTTGGCTTGTCCGATTATGAAGTTTGCAACAGTACACTGCTGTCTGTGCACTCTTGAATACTTACATTCATAGATAAAAAGTGTCTTGTTAAAAACAATACCCAAGTTCCCAAGTAAACCTTCTATCAATGCAAATAATGGAGCCAATCTAAAACACTCAGTGAAAACATGAAAAACAGATTCTGGTAATGAACAGAAAATACAAGATGGTGAAACATTCAAGTTAAATTTAGAAATGTGAGAATTAGTTGGCAATGTAGTAGCCTCCACTGCAAATCACCAGATCGTTTAGGTAGAGGACCCTTATAGAAAAGCCTCCAAGAAGGAGAAGGTTCAGCAGGAACTGTTAAAAATCCTCTCTATTTTGTATCACCTCTGTCTTTAATATGCTCAAAATAATCCATTTTAACGCATATCTGATAAAGGTCTCTCTTTCCGGCAACCTGAAAATCAAGCTCTTGTAATCTGTTAAGTTTCAACAGTTTTCCTTCCCGACCCTCTTCAACCCAACCCTTGGGAGACACAAATAAACACTCTAGAAGGGCCTCCGGAGAGAAAACAATTAACAAACAGGAGAAGTGTGGAGGGAAGAGCTGCTTTCAACCCACCTATAAGCTGCTCGACCATCCTGACTGATCTAAAACCAGCCTGATTACAAATGTCCACCATTGACCTCCATATTGTAGACATTTTAGACAAAGTGTCAAACAAGTCTGAAACTTTGGTCAGTCCTTTTTCAAAAAATGTTTAAACAATTGTATTAGATGTGCAAATATTATCTCCTAGAAGAGAGTTGTAAAACAGCGGTTCTTCAAGGCCAAAATGATTGTTTTCCCGTCTAATCAGTTTAAAACCTTTCCAAAGGTTTAGCACAGAACCATAAAATTTTACATTGGTTGAGAAATTCCCATCATACGAAGACATTAAAAACAGTTGCCTATCAAGACAGAAGCCACCAAAAGTTCTGAGCAAAGCCAGACCAAACGACACCCATGGCCTAAAATCCACAGGGTAGAGTAGGTTTTGGACCATCTTCAACCTCATAGTTTTAACCTTGGCTGCCAAATCAATCAACCCTTGGCCCCCTTCATTCACTGGCAAATAAAGGACAGCAGGGGGAAGCCAATGGTAGCCATCCCAGAAAAAAATCAACAAAAGTCTTCTGCAGACATTGCAACAAATCTTTTGGTGGGTCAAGCACATTTAAGCGATGCCACATCATGGAAGCTACCAAGTTGTTAATAATGAGCACTCTTCCCCTATATGACAATTGAGACAGAATCCATTTCCATCTTTGTAAACGTCCAGAAACTTTTTCGAAAATGCCATCCCAGTTCTTCTGAATATATTGGTCAGTCCCAAGGAAAACTCCCAGCACTTTAAATCCTTCCAGACTCCAAGAACAGTTCTGCGGAAGTACTGGAGGGCCCTCATTCTCCCATTCACCCATTAAAATGGATGCACACTTTTGCCAATTGATTCGAGAGGAGGAGGCTTTCTGATAAACCTCCAGAGCTACTCCCAAATCCATAACATCCTGAGCAGATCTAATGATGACAGTAACATCATCAGCATAGGCACTAAGTCTAGCAGTTATCAGATCTGAGGTAGACGGACACACTGTTGATATGCCACCCAGCTTTTTCCTTAGCGCAACCAATAAAGGTTCAATAGCAATGGCATATAGGATTCCTGAGAGACCACACCCCTGGCTTATGCCTCTGTTTACTCCGAAAGGTCTTGTCAGGGTACCATTAATTTTGAGCATGCTATATGTATCCATATACAAGAGTCTTATATAGGCAATAATAGATGGACCGAAACCAAAAAACTCAAGGCACTTAAACAGGAAACCATGATCCACCCGATCAAAGGCTTTCTCCTGGTCCAGAGAAACAAAACCAATGTTAAGATTGTGTACCTTAGCAAAAGAAATCAAGTCCCGAATCAAAAAAATGTTATCAAAAATAGTCCTTCCTGGAATGCAGTATGATTGATCTGCATTAATCACTGAGGAAATGTAGAGTTTAATTCTGTTAGTTAAAGACTTTGAAAGTATCTTATAGTCAACTCCGCGTTGTAAAGGACGAGCCAGCAATTTTTCCTGATGTCTTCAAGATCACCCTTTTTAGGCAATAGTGTGACCACAGCTCTACGTAGACTCACTGGAAGTGTCCCTCTTTCAAAACTCTCAATAAAAACAGAAAACAAATCCCTTCCAATGACAGACCAAAAATGTCTATAAAATTCTGCAGTAAGTCCATCCAATCCTGGAGCTTTGCCAGAAGACATCTCTTGAACAGCTACAGATAGTTCATCAAAAGTCAATAGTTTATCAAGCATAGATTTCTCCCCTTCTGAAAACTGAGGTAAATCCTGAAGGAGAAGATC
This sequence comes from Sinocyclocheilus anophthalmus, assembly GCA_018155175.1. Taxonomy (NCBI): domain Eukaryota; kingdom Metazoa; phylum Chordata; class Actinopteri; order Cypriniformes; family Cyprinidae; genus Sinocyclocheilus; species Sinocyclocheilus anophthalmus. The sequence continues at coordinate 3,894 of JADLZN010005757.1, read as the reverse complement.
AGCCAACTCCTCATCACACGGTTCAGCTCTGTAAGGATCCTCATAAAAGGACAGTGCATAAGAAATAATCCTATGACCATCAGTGATCCTCCTCCCCTCTGGAAGTTTCAAACAGCCTAAAATCTTCTCCAGGTCAAAGAAAAAAGACGTAGGAGCATCCATACTATTAAAAGTTAAAAATCTTGCACGAATAAGCATCTCCTGGGCTCTTTCCTCCAATAGATTCCGCAAAAGAAATTTGTTGCATTCCAAAGACTCAGTGGTAACAACAACGTTGAGTTGTTCAATATTGAGTTGAAGTATCTCTTGTTCGAGCTGTGCCATCCTATTGTCCAAAGAACTTTTAATATAAGTAGAGTAACTCTGGCAAAGCAATTGGATTTGAATTTTACCAATGTCCCACCACTGGCTCAGAGACTTATACTGTGTTTTCCTTTCTCTTCAGATCTCCCAGAAATTAGTGAAAGAGTGCACAAAGTTGTGATCTAATAATAATCTGCTATTAAATTTCCAATAGAAATACTTGAAAGTGCTCTCTGTAGTGACAACATCAATAGATACTAAATGATGATCAGACAAAGCAGTAGGAAATATACAGCTGTTATGGAAATGGTCTCTTTTACTTTTTTGTACATAAATCCTATCCAGCCTAGCCCCAGATACCATATTGGAGTTTACTTTCACCCAGGTATATTGCCTAACCTAAGGAAATGATTCTCTCCAAACATCAACAAGATCATGATAAACAATCAAAGATCGAAGCACATCTGCTGATTTACTGTGGGGTTCTTCATGGTTCCTGTCTAAAGTATGACTTAAAGTACAGTTAAAATCCCCAGCCAGTACAACGGTCCTGTCATGAGAAACATGACTTAAGGCAGTTTTAAGTCTTCCAAAGAAAATAACACGGTCTGATCCAATATTGGGCGCATACACATTGACAAAAGAGAAATCAATGCCACGAATAGTTACATCAACTCTCAGCAATCGACCAGAAACTAGTTAAAAAATACTGACAGGTTGATCTTTGTAGTCAGGTGGCAGCAATATAGCCACCCCTGCACTGACTCTAGAGCCATGACTCAAGATCCCCTGACCCTTCCATTCACTCAACCACTGTATCTGATTATTCACATCTGTATATGTTTCCTGTAAAAATACCACACCGGCACTCTTCATCATAATATAATCAAAAAGACTAGCCCTTTTCATAGCATCACGACACCCATTAATGTTCAATGAACTAATTCTCAAAGGTGACAGGAAAATAAATATAAAATAGACACTCAATAACACTAATCCGCAAGAGTATTTTCCAGGCAACCAAGCCATACTCATTTTTTACCTTGTACATTTAAGGAACTTCTGACATTACTAAGAAGCTTTTTAAGTCGGTACCGTTTGGGTTTGTCAAGCTCATCAAAGGAAGCTTTTCTCATAGCCATTGTACCAGACAGCAAAAACACTTTTAAATCAGGAAAATATGATTCAATTTTGGTTTTGTGAAGCCCCTTTGTAATATCAAGAAAGTTATTAATCTGCTGAACAGAATAAAGTTTAGTCGTACCTCCAGAGGCAGGCTCTGAATCCATCGCGTCGTTGTCCATTATATCTGTGTCTTCTTCACATTCCTTGTCAGAATCATCCATTTGTAGCTTTAAATCCACAAGTTCTTGAGATGAAATGTCATCTTGACTCTGAAGAAACGTGTCATCAATAATTGTGTTACTCTCAGCTTTATCAGGCTGCGTTTGTTTTCCAAAACAAAGCGAATTGGTCTCAGGCACGGACTGCAAGCACACCTGTTCCGGGCTCGTCTCTGCCTGCGGCACAGCGGGAACATGACTCGGCCCAGCCGCCTCCTCAGCAGCCTCCACCAGGCCGTCTTTAGAGGCAACCAGCGCCGGTCTCTCGGGCAAGTCACCCGGCACTGACAACGCCTCGCCCGGCTGGGGTTCTGATACCTCAGCGGCCAAAGCAACATCCGTGCCAGCCGCCCTCTCGCTGTTCTCCGCATCTGCAGCCGGAGCCGCAGGAAGGCCTGCTCTCCTGTCTCGATTCGGGCAAGTTTGTCTAACGTGTCCAAAAGCACCGCAAACAAAGCATCTCATCGAGTCTGAGCTAATAAAGATAGTGTAATCTTTGCCATCAATGCTTAGTTTCACCGACAGATTTAACGGATTACTCTGAGAATTCAAAATCATAAAAGCCTGACGCCGAAAAGACATTACATGTTTAATATCAGGATTTTTACATCCGAGTGGAATCATTTTAATAGGACTCACTATTTTGCCGTACCTCTGGAGTACGTGTTTTTAACAAACGGGGGTACGTTCGATAAAACAACTTTCTTGGACGGGCTTGACAGAGGCAATACAGGTACAAAAGAGTCTTTGATTATCAACCCAGTTTCAATCAAGTCATCCACCATTTGACTTTCACTGAGAAAGAACACGATGGCTTTATTCATACGGGAAGCAGATCTGATATTAGCACCACCGACCGCCGCACTCACGGCTATCAGACAATCCTCCACTGACACCTGGGCATCAGGCATGCATTTACAACCATGCCTGAGTGTTAACCGCGAGAAATCTCCCGCTTCCGACCCCATTATCCCCACCCACCGACCGAAGTCAGGGATAAAATAAACCTTTAACTAACCCTACACTTGACAGAAAGGAAAAAAAAACCCAGGAAACAAGAAAACTCACTCCAACAGAGCGATACTCTCACCCACGCCAAACAGCTCCGTCCACATTCACTCCCAGCATGCACTAGCGCAGAGAGAGAGAGCGAGGCGAGGGCGGATGAGATGGAGAGAGTTAAGTGTCTAAGATAGGGCGTCAGCTGTCTTACCCGTTGGCTGTGTATGACACACATACACGCTTCATCACGGTGTCGGTCACAAGCTCTTTTCCCCTTTCAGGCTCTGTCTTTACAGTTCGATTTGAAAAGATGATAGATAAAGCGGATTCTGGTAGGGAGTTACACTTCCCGACGGGCTTGCGTGTTCGGCCACACAAATGGGGTCAAACGGCCCCAAATAAAGAGCAGACTGCATGGTCACGGAAAGAGGGACTTTGTAGAAAAACCCAAGGCGTTGGAGAAGGCGGGGCATATATAGCGACCTCCAATAAGGTAAAGTATTTGAAAATAATGTGTTTTTGAACATAAAGCATGTTCCACATACTCTGTTACCCCAAATACACAAATTAAGACGTTAAAAAGAGCATATATCACCCTTTTAAAGCCAGTTTCTTATTTTATTTATTTGTTTTATTTTTCCTGCTTTAATATCGGTTTCTTACAAACGACAGCTTTCTTCCATTTTGAAGTGCAAAAATGGCACTCTGTTAAACATTTTTTGCACTAGCTACTCAGGAGGCTTATTAAACTGTATGCTAAAAGGATGCATTTCCCAAAAAGCATTGTTAGCTAACTATGGTCGAAAGTTCCATCATTGCCAAGATAGTTCAACGATTTGGTGTTTCCCGAAACCGTAGTTCAAAAGAAAACATTCGCAAACAGCGTCGCAAACTTACGTGGTAGGAACTACAGTTCCCATTCAGTCAGTCACGTTCAACGTTAAGTCAGTGATTGACGAATTGGGATCTCGCCTGAGAGCCCAATCACCTTCGAGTGTTACTTAAACAAGCCAATGACAGTTGGCGTGGGTGTTTCGCCACGCACACCCCGCCCCCCAGCGCGGGTATAAAAGAAGAGCGCGTGCAAACGCACATCAGCTTTTCGCTTAGGAGCCGAGCGATTCTACAGGACGAATCTCCGCGAGTGTTCGAGAAACAGCTGGTGTTGGTGTGACGGCGTATCAGCGGGGTTTGCCATCCAGGCTGCTGAAACCTCGGTGGGCTGCAGCTTCAATTCTGCTGGGTC
>JADLZN010005756.1:174164-287922 GCA_018155175.1 Sinocyclocheilus anophthalmus | reverse complement strand
TGAACATTCTGGAAACGTTACTAGGCGACATCCTTGACACCTTGAAATTCCGAGAACGTAAAGTTTCTAGGGGGGTAGGACAATGACATTTTACATTCTCTCTTCTTTTACATGGGTTTTCCAGGACTGCCAAACGAGTTATCAGTTTTTCAGGACGTGTGGGAGCACTGTCAGTAACAACATTTTAAAATATGAATGTGTCTGTTGTAGAAATTTGTCATTAGTCATATATCGTGGCATGTACTGGTTGGTCCAAGATGGTTTGTGCTTGTTTTATGCTATGCTAAAAACCACATTTTTTGTATGTTTTCTCCTTTTTTCATTTGTCTTTTTATGTAATCAAACCCTTTAGCCAAAAATATTGGTCAACAATGCAGCAATGGCTTTCTGGTGAAGCTGGTTGACCAAGGAAGTCTCTGTGATGAAGGAAGTATTTTATTTCAACAGTTTTTCAATAAAAGCATTTGCTACTCTAAATGACTACTTACAAAACCCCTCAAAAGTAGAAATTTATAAAGTGACAGTTTTCCACAAATGCAAATCCTGTCACTCATTTACTCCACCCTCACAGTTGTTCCAACCGGTCATGAGTTTCTTTCTTCTGTTAACACAAATAATACAATTTTTTGAAGAAATGGGTGGTAGGCCTGGGCACACTAACACATCTTAAAAATAAGGTGCTTGTCACTCTGCCATAGAAAACCTTTGTCTAAATGGTTTCCGTAAAGAACCTTAACTCTGAAGAACCTTTCCTGTTTTCACAAAGTTTTTCTTTGTGGCGATAAAGGTTCTGGAAATTTATAAAAATTTAAGAACGAGGATGGTTTCTTTTACAGAACCTTTGACTGAATTGGTTTTCCCTTTGGTGGAACTAAAAATGGTTCCTTCTTGGCATTTGCTTTTTTAAGAACCTTTTGACCATCTTTATTTTTAGAGTGAGAGATTTTCAAGCTTTAAAGGGTTAGTTTTCACGTCCAAAAATGAAAAAATTCCTGTCATATTTACTCCACCCTCGTGTTTGTCCCCGAACCCTAAGACCTTCGTTCTCTTTTCGGAACACACTTCAGATCGGTTTGATGACATTGAAGGGCTCCTGAACCCTCCCATCGACCGCAAGTAATCACCGTATGGACGATATTCCGGACAATTGGTTCAAATAGAATAGCAAATTGTAATGTTCCCACTTCGTTTTCAATTATGTGGACGCATAATTGTGACATCATCCAAATGCACTTGCAAATCCCTGCTTCGCGTTTTGCATGTTCGCTTTCGCGTAACCAGTGACTGCCAATGTCATGAAAAAAAGCGAATTCCATTTGCACTGTCTTTCCCATGTCCTTAGGAGTTACAAAGCCTGTCGTATTTAAACAGCAATATAAATTACCACGTCTGCTTTTTCAACTCCTCGCTAGCCTGTACCTGCCAAAACTCAAATGGAACTCGAATTCCTTTTGCATGATGACTTGACCTCTAATGGAACTATAGGTTACTGAAGTTTACTAATTACTTGTATACCAATTTTTTTGTACACTTTTGGAAGTATAGTTTTGTTCAGTAAACACTATTTAGTAGGTTTTTTAGCTGCAAGTATACTCTAAGTTTTTTCTTTAATTGCACCGTTACATTCATACTTTAAGTATATACTATGTCCCTCTGAGGTATTAATTTGTATATAAATTTTGGGTTACATGAATATCTGAAACATATAAAACCACCAAAAACAGGGAAGCTGCTTTCCAATCAAAACACTTGAATGTGGATAAGTTTCATTTAAAAAAATAAAGAAATACACAACATTTTTGAACAAAAAGCTGAAAAAAGATATGAATTGGATTTCCAGACGATAATCAAAACGTAGTAAAGCGATCAACCACACCAAGCTTGACCGTTTATTATGAACCTCCTTCTTGGTCGACATTACTCACCGTTACACCATTTTTTTGGGGGGGGGGGGGGAAATTGCTGGTTTTATGTCTGTTGATCGTGTTAAATTACATGTGGAAGCATCTGTTGTTTCGGTTTCTTCTTCACTTGTGTTTTTTGGAAATGCTGTACAGAAGATGTGTACTAGCGCAATCTACAGTATAACAATGAAAACACTGATTCTAGGAGCAAAAGTATAGCTCAAATATAACTTTTCTAAGTATAATTCAAATATACTTCAATGTCATTTTAAGTATATTTCTGAGAAATACATAAAGCCCATTTCTGAGAAGTACATAAAAAGTAGACTAAAAGTATACTTTCCTATTTTTAGTTTAAAAAAAGTATACTAATAGCACAAATACCACACTTGAATAAACTTATTTTTCGTAAGGGGAAACATGGCGGTGCAAACGCAGTGGTTTATTGACGCGCTGACAGCATTAGTCTTCTCTAACATGTAATGGACCTCCGATTGTTCTGTTCCGAAGAACAGGAAATTACATTTGGGGAATGGAGATACTGAAACACGGACTGATCTGCATAATGATCTTTAAACCGGGACGCCCATCGCCGCTCACACAGAGAAAACTAATGTCTTAGGTGTTTGTTTGCAGATGTGTTTTCTGTCCTGTGTTTGTTCTCGGCTGGTCTTCAGGGATTCGCTGCACATGTGTCTGCGAGCAGAGCGGATTGAATCGAGTCATTTCAGTGTCATTTGAAGGTGTTTTTTTATTCCTGTGTCCCTGAAGTGACCTCATGTTGATTCTGTTACAGAATCATTGTGAGTTATTGTCAGTTGGTTTATTTTATTATTTAAAATACAGTGAAAAATCTGTTTTATTTAATACACCTTTAAAACTATATATTTTTTATTTGTTTTTTAAATAAATATATAGTATCTATATATATACACACATATATCTTTTATATTATAACTCATCTATTACTAACTGAAAATAAAATACAAAGCTGTAACAAAATAAACATAACTTAAACTACAATGAACAAATGTATATATAATTAATGTATTATAATTATGTGAATAACAATGCAATATGGATGTAATTTTATGTGTATTAAATTATTGTGATTTTTAGTATTTAGATTATAGTGATGATTTATTTATTAATACTTTGTTATTAGCTTTTGTTTTTGTATTTTTCGTTTTTTTCATGTGTGATTTTAAGTTTTTGTTATGTTTGTTACATGCTTTTTGTCCATTTTTATTTCAGTTTTTAGTATATGTATTTTATATATATATAATTATGTTGTGTGTATTCGTTATATATATATCTATATAAATATATATTATGAAATATGTTGGTAATAACATCGAATATTATCCCTATATTTAAAAATATATTCATATAATATTATATTACGGTTTTAATATACATATTTCCCGTATTTATTCTTTTTTCTTAGTTAGTTTTTTCTGTCCTTTTATTTCATTTCCATGTCATAATTCCGTTTTAGTATTTTAGTTTAAATCCATGCCTTTTGTCAATTAAGGAAATCAGCTTATTTTCCGCTACTGGTTCTTTCGTTTCAGTTTTAACTGTTCAATTTGCTAGTTTTTTTTATGCTACGTATCCATTCAATGAGCGTAACACAAAATGCAATTATATCATTAAGCACCCAATATGCTGTGAAATGGGTGGGGATGTTTTGCATGGCTGAAGCAATGTTTTCGTAAATAAGTGTTGTTTTCACTTATGGCTCATAAAAGTGGGCCTCCATCGGTCCCTTCGGTTCAGTTGAACTGTTTCCTCATTTTCAGTGACTGTTTGGAGGAACTGGAGAATTTAATGATTCATTCATCAGATACGCCGCGATTTTTGGCAATTTCCCAGTCGGAGTGGACCCTGTCAGGTGTCCCCTGAACGTGAGTTTTTTTGGGGGGGAATTCAGTAACCAGTTCATTCCAGGTGCCTGCTCGAGCCGGCAAAACCCGTTTTCATGAGTTATTCCGAAGGTCCGAGTTTGGTGAACTATTTGAACCAGTTTCCCCAAATCGACTGAAACCGACACAGTTTTTGCGGCTCAAGCAGCACAGATCTACTAGTTCTGTAAAGAACCAAAGAATGATTCGTTTGTAAACCGGACCGGTAAACTCCCAGAACCGTTTGCCCAGGCTGTGGATTGAAGGTAATAATGTAGTAATTAATGATCAGTTTCTTGCACAGACCAGTCGTTTCGCTTCATAAGACCTCAGTGTATTGTCAGGAGCCACGAGTATTAATTTTGTGTTCTTTGATATGCTTTTTTTTTTTTCTCCAAGGCGATAATCTGCTGACTTGCATTTTATGAATCTCCAAGGATCATAGTTTCAGCTAAAAATCTTCTTTACTGTTCTACTGAAGAAAACCAGTCACCTACATCTTGGATGTCCTGAGAGTGAGTAAATTAACGGCACATTTTCATTTTTGGGTAAACTGTTCCATAAATTGTTTCATGCAATATTTTATTCAATTTCAGCTTTATTTAAATTGCCTAAACTGTTTTAATAGTTTTAGTTAACAGTCAATAGTTAATAGTTAACTTTTGACAGAAATCTTGAATAACTGTAAAACATACTTCAATAATATTTTTATTTACTTTTTTAAGCAGTTTTTACAGTATTTCAGAAACAAAGCCATTGAGAAAGTGAACGCTAACTGTTGCACTCAATCCAGACAAGTAAGTAAACTGTTGATTTTTTTTCCAAAGTGAGCCTGTTTATCAGCAGAAAGGCTTCGCTTTTTCCATTACAGCTAAACACTTTTCAACTTCATTCCCGTTCTATTGCTTCGATTGTCTCATGTCCCTCATCCTTTTATCCCATGGTTGAGTCGGTCAATCTGTCAGGACTTCATTAAGATTCATTCATATCCGAACTGTCCGGATCCATGCGCATCTCCCAGGCTTGTGTAGGGAAAAGCCGGGCCTTGTTTTCCAAAGGCTTTGACAATCCGGCAGTCAGGCTTCAGTGGGCAGCGTTCGCGCCGTGACAGCCAGCATTGTTCCTAGAGTGACGGGGTCCAGAGCCGCCCCGGAGCGACAAACACCGCGGATGAACTGCATTCGAGGTGAAATGATAGAGCTGCTTTATTATCTTGCATCTTTGCATCTTCAGGATGTCTTGGATTTCTGCTGGCATGTGTACATGAGTTGGCATGGTGGTCTTCACTCGACTTAAATATGTCAATCAAGCATGGGCATCGGAAGTCAAATAAATAAATAAAATGTGTGTGGGTCCTCACCCAGAAAAAATTTACTGGAGTAGATGCCATTTCCTGTATTCTGGTGCCTTTTAATTAAACAATTGTTTTATATAGCCTAAAACTGTTACCACATACCTGGAAAGGTTTCCCAAAAATTAGCACAGCAGCAAAAAGCTCCTTCGTAAGGTTTTGGTTCTTTTAAAAAAACGGGGTGTACTGTAGTCTAGCGTAGTCAGCACAAATTCAGATAACTATGTCCGTGCGGGTTAGCTAAAAACATGTCTGACACCTGTATTCAGCTTGCTCGCAACAAACCAGTTGTGCTGTTCCCGGTCCAGAAAAATTTCGTCATATTATGTAATCCATTTTTTTCCAAGTCACTTCTGCCCTGGGCTCCTATTCAGTTCCGTATGCGAGTTTTACAAATTTTCTACTTCTTTTAAGTGCCCTTAATGGTTTGAGCTCCTGCGCTACACTGAACTTACGTCGCTTGAGTCACTAGTCACGCTACAATCCAGCATGCTAGCTAAGGTTTCAACAAACGTCTGCGACTTCTGTTTGGTAGTTAGCTAGGAGGATTGCACATCCACTAATTCGGTTAGAGAGGCTGCACGTCATATTTCTCCACATTGGGGCTCCCCAAAACCTCTGGAATATCCTTGCCCTGATGAACCGTGTTGTTTCTGCAGCACACACGCTCACGATCCAGTCTGTGTGTGAAATTCTGTATTAAGCCACATCGTGCCTTGGCCCAGCATCACACAAATGCATTCTGCATAACGTTCCTCTTGTACTCATCTCTATCTGATAATTTTCACAGTTACATGTGTTTTTAACTTGGTTTTGCCCACTCTTAGGTGTCTAGACATCCTCTATGCTATTAATTGTCTCATATTTGGTTTTCTCTGTTTTCTGCGCACGGCTGGTCAGTCCGGTCCCTGTAACTAGGAATTTACACATGTCGTTTTCTACTCTGGAATCCATAAGCCTCTGTACAAAGACCGTGAGGATGACCCGAACACCCCTTGAGAATAGATGTATGGCCAAACCCCCCAGAGTAACTCAAGGATGGCCAAACCCTGACAACATACACTAACTACCAAAGGGGTTGCTCTTATGTTTATGTCGCTACATATATATTAGAGTTAGTATGTTCCGGTCTTTTGATTTCATTTTCCCTTAACTACCTGCATGAATCGTTACTGTACGTTCTGCCATTGGACGGCCCTAGGGGGCCGGGTCCGTTGACATTCAACCAGCCTGATAGCGCTAGCCTATACTACTAATACACATCAGTAGAAACTTTAGATTCGAAAACTTAGATTTCTGCAAATAGAGGCTGTTGCCAACCGCTTTTGTAACGATTCTGAAAAGCGCTCTAGCAAAATACTACGGCGCCAGTATGCTCATCTGAGTGCACCATTTTATCGTCATCGAAATAATGGCCACCACCCCTAACCTATTCCACAATATTATACAGACGATGTGGAGTGATTTTTAAATAACTTAAATCTTGCTCTGGGTTTTCTACATCTACTATTTTTCTACTATACTGCTTTCATTCGAGAGAACATCATTAACATTATCTGAGCCATAAAGTCTTAATAAACCCATATGCTCTTTAAAACGCGGGGTGGGTTTTCTGGTCCCCCACGTACAAGGTTCCGGAACGCCCATCATCAAGCATTTCTTTCTAATAGTAGATTTAATTGGAACTAGAAACTTGGTAGCCATGTTATACTGTAAATGAATAGACATAGCCTAGTTGTCATCTGTCCAGCACGGGACGTACTAGTTTTATAGATCAATATATGAATACGGCCTGAAGGTCTGATGAGCTGCTGGGTTAATGAAAAATTCATCACTTTGTCTGCGTTCACACAAACTGATTTGCTGAAATCAAAACGGGGACAGTAATAGATGAGCACCAGCCATTAGCGTTCATTCTATGCTGGGTATGTAAGGATCGATTCCTCGCACGTGTTCTGTCCACCTGATGAACCGGAAAAAAGTAACGCTACCTACTGTGAGTTTTATGTCGTAGCCAATACAATCCTGCGTGTTCATTGCGTTCACTGGGGACATAGCTGGCGCTTAAGGGTATGGTTCGCCCAAAAATGAAAATTTACTCGCCCTCAAATTGTTCCAAAACATCTATGAGTTTCTGATATATTATAGTTTTTGAGACTATGGAAGTAACAAACAGTTGACAGTTCCCTTTGACTTCAATAGTATGGTACAGAAATGATGGCTAGTGGAAATCTCTGTGTTTACTGCTTATTTTCTGCTCCAACTCAACACTGGTAAGTGAAATCAACCATTTATTAGCCAATGGCTAACAATAGACATCATTAAGTCATTTAGCATGACAAATTGTGAGTGATTTACTTGTATTGGCACGTTGTTGGGGATTTTTCCAAACTATTTTAGGAACCACTGATTTAGTGATCATGGTTGCATTTCACATTTCCCAAGGTGGAATCTCAAAACCAATCTATAATCTTGCAAAACAATGTCTTTACAGGAGCTTTATATAAAATTCCCACTGTCTGAAATCCAATATAAATGCTGAAATTCAGGATTGGGCTGGAAAAACTGAATGTTAAAGAGGGTTTGTGGTCAGTCTGGATGGAATAATCCCTTCAGGTGCTGTGACACGCCTGTCTATCATGGCTGATAGGAAAAATAGCCATGAAATGCCCAAACGCTGAAGCTCTTATCTGGCGGTGGAGCATCCAGATATTTGTGGGTTTCTGAATCACCTACTCCAGTCTTATCTTTACAGCAACTAGCTGGACTGGCCAAACGTGGCTCCTTTCTGTCGCCATAAACCTGCTCTGAGTGTCGGCATCATGGTCAACATGAACAAAAAGCCTCCACCTCTCGCTTTAGAAAATAGTTCAGCAACTTAAGTGCCTACAAGACTGTGTAGATCAAAAGAGGTATTCATATATTATGCTGTGAGTATAATATTAACATTGGCTGTGAAAGGTTATTTCTCCCAACCCTTCCTGTATTTTTTGCATAGGTCTATTTGTCACACTTAAAAGATTCAGATCATCAAACACCCTTTTTATATTCACACAAGGGTAATCAAGTAAACAAAAAAGCCAGGTTTTATTTAAATTATGATTTTTGACTGACTAATGGTGACTTTTCATGTACGTGACAGCAGGTTTGTACAGCTTTGTTTGCCCCTATTATAAATGAATTATTATTTCAAAAACCTGGCCTTTTTGTTATTACTCGGGTTATCTTTTTATCATACTGGTAAAAAATGTATAACCTGACTGGCACTGTACCCATCTCCCCTATCGGATGCCTTCCGAAGGGCCTTCATGTCCTTATCTATACAGTCGACTTAATCGTTGTCATGCGTAGACTCTAAATAATCCTGTTACACATGTGTGACACTTGGCTCTGTGCTCTTATCCTACGATTAGTGCCTCTTTCATCGTGTACTGATTGCCTGCCCCTCCTTCAATTGTGACAGGTGCAACAATTAAAAAATAAAAATAAATAAAAAACTTCAGAAAAACACAGAAAACTTTTTTTCACATGGTACTTTGTGTGTGTATGCAGATCATAAATTAGAGGGCGAGGAGAGACAGTGAGAGAGCATATTTAACAATATAAAATGTATCATTATATAGATGTACATAAATTATATATATAGGAGTTAAAATATATAACAATGTATATATAATAGAGCTAGAGAGAGAGCGAAATTAATTTCAACTATCTTTAAAATAATTAAATTTCTCAGATCAAATTATCATTTTATCAAATTATATTCCTTTATTTACATATAAGCTATTACATCAATAAAACAAGTTGGGGACCACTTCAAGTGAAGTTCTATGTTCACTCCTGACTGTCAAGTGATTCCCTTTATCTCTTTATTCCATCCTGTCATTGTGTAAATTATTGTTTTAATTAATCAAGCTGTGTGATCTTAGTCAAGCAATGTCTTATTCTGCCGTAATCCTAATTATGAACAACATGTGCTAGTAAAGGAAAAACAAACTAGATTAATTTAGATGCGAGGTTGGCCAAACAGGAAAAACCCAGAAAACCTGCATATCTAGAATAGTATTGTATCTTCGAGCCGTAATTATGGGATCCAAATACCTACAGAGGACCGTTGCTGAATTATTGATGCAGAAATAATTTATTCTCAGTAAAAGTGACGCCAGGCAACTAATTACCGCCGCAGGTCCAATTTGCAGCTAACAAATACTACAGATGCCATGCGACTGACAGAAGATCACATGCAGAGCATTAGTGTTTCTGTGAAGGAACAGCTCCTCAAAACTCACTGATTGCCGCAGTTTGTTCCATTAAAGGTTTCTTCTCTCGCTGCTCTCCATATTTTTCATTGCTCCGCATCTCCAATACTGTAAGTGTATGCAATATAGATTTACATATGCACCGGACGTGCAGAACGCATGTCTCCGTCCAAACAAGATCAGGCTAGTCCCGCCGGACACCATCTCCTGGTTCGACAATCGACTGTATTGACTAATTGTTCACTGTGTTCAATCCTTGCCCATTATCATTTTCTCCTCAGAATAACTAACTCCGGCTTATTTTTTTATCTTTGTGTTGATGCATAGCAGGGGAAGCAGGGCCGGCTGGAGATCTGGCTCAGGTCTTAGATGACTTTCACTTCTCTAATTGGATTTGCTGCTGCCAGTGTCGAGCTCACAGGGCTGGATGGACGCCAGTCCACTGCATCTGGGTTCAGTCCTTCGAGCTTCAGCGCTTCACTGATTTTCATTCATTACGCTGGCGTGTGAAGGTGTCACTCGGAATAGGGAGATTGGAGGAAAAGCACAGAGTAACTTTCAACTGGAAATGCAGGTGAAAGATCTGCTGCGGAGATTTCACTCAACAGTCACGACTGTGATGATGCTCTGGTGACGTGGGGCGATTCGAGGTGATATGGGGTTTATTGTGCTACTAACATAACCAGTGTTGTTTTTCATACCTAAAATGAAAAGTGATAAGAATTGTTTCGTTAATTAAAATAAAGCTGAAATAAAATCAAATATAATATTAGATTCACAATTACCATTTTAAACATTTCTAGCTGAAATAAGTACTAAATGTCTAAAAAGTAAAATGACAAAGCCTGTAGGAAATTACTAAAATGTCTCACTAAACAAAAAAAGTTGCAGCAAAAGTATTAATAACGAACGACAAAATTAAATCAGTAACAACTTCATAGCCTCATATACTGAAAAATATACAAATTTTGAAAATTATAAAGCACATAGAAAAATTACTAAAAAGCATAAAGCTAAATGCAAAGCCCATGGCAAATTATTAAAAACCATAAACTCAAACTAAAAGAGTTACATGCAGTTAACATTAGTAATCATACTAAAAAAAATTGTTTTTTTAAATAATAAAAAATGTAAATGACAAGTGATAGCAAATTACAAAACGTGAAATAAAAATTTTAAAAATGCATCAATGTAGAGAATTACTAAAATGGTTCAACTAAAAAGGCAAACGAATATAGCAAATTTACTCAAATATGAACTAAAAAAAGACAAAAACAAATACAGAATTACTAAACTCCTAACTACGACTAAAAAAGACAAAAAAACATGAAAATTGTGAAAAGAAAGAAAAAAAAAAGCACCAGCAAACTTACTCAAATTGTAAACTAAAATAAAAAAATTACAAAGAGCATTTATAGCAGCAATGCTATAAATGTAACTAAAATGCAAACGCAACTCTAGCCAATTACTAAAATGTAAACTAAAAGCTAAAAAAACTGACAAAAGCACCTAGTAAAATTACTAAAACTGAAACTGAAATTAAATTATTCAGTTTTTGAAAAATTCAAAAAGTTATGTAAGCAATAAGGTACGAGAGGCCGTGCTGTATTGTGAATAAGTCATGGCTGAAGGGCGTTGTTTAGCATGATTCAAATTTGAGTAAATAGTAATATTAATATTTAAAATAAATATTAATAAACACTATGGTGGTATAAATATGTGAATAATACTGAACTTAATTACCTTTTTAGTAGCATGCCAGTGCACACAAAACAAAAACAACACAGAGATCTCATTTAAGATGAGATTAATGTCACAGGTTGTCTTTTGTAATGTTTTCTGTAATCTTTTTTTATTCCATTCATGCATTGGTGGAGCAGCAGCATGTGTAGCCTTATTGACCTGATATCTTCAGGAATTCAACAGCTCCTACGTGTGTGTGTGTGTGTGTGTGGCTCTCCGTTTGACGAACAATCCATTCATGTTTTACTAATATGTTCTCACTCCTCTAATCTGTCATGCCATGTGTAATCCACAACTCTGGTGAATCCCCCCCCAGCATGTGATGACTAACTGCAAGGTCTGCTTAAATACATTTGTTTACTCACCTTTTCACAATTACGGTACAGACAGACAGCGCTTTCCATTTTGTGGAGGCGCATCTGAATGGCATAAACCCCAACTGGTATAATTTGTACGTCCTCTTGGTTCAAGGAAATTAGATCGCATGACCAGCGCAGTATATTTTAGTTGTAAAAAACGAAGCTTCTTATGGGTTTTCAATAAATGTAAAGACAAACGATGACACAAAATACAGCTTCATCGAGTGATGCAAACCACATTTCTTAATGATAACTGTGTTCTTAGTGAATTGCCTTGTTTTCTCTACTATCCCATAATACTCTCATTTGATGTCACCTGGACTGCTGGGAAGAAAAAGATAAAAAACAATAGCAGGTCAGTGCAGTATCAAATAAATACACAAGCATATAAATGTATACCTATAAACACTGAAAACAAGTCTGAATTGCGAGATATAAAGTTCACCCCAAAAATAACTTGCCAAAAATGCTCAATTCTAAATCCAAATTTTACAAAAAGCTTATGGACATAAGTGAGTTACTGTTTTTGTCACTCTTCTGAGAAAGATTCATTGACTTGTATTGGCAATGTTGTAAGTGATCTTTCTTTCTGTTTTAAAGATGTTTTCTTTGGACTGACTACTCAGAAGAGAATATAGGAAAATAAAACATACTTAATTTGTGTTTCCCGTTAGCTAAATTTCACATACCTACATAAAAATTTAGTGGCTCTAAACATTTTCTTTATTCAAAGTTGATCTGGACAAGTAGCCAATGGAAATTATCCAAAGCGCTGTTCATTCGAAAGCAATGAAAACTGCATCTTTATTCATCCTTTGTGTTGTTACCCTGGCAACACGTCTGTATCTGTGTATTGTATGTTTTCTGTTTTTTAAGATTTCTGAATCAAAAGAATCACGAACCCGCTCCGAAGTTCCAATCTGATTTGCGATACCTGCTCTGAAGATTCGGTTTGAATCAAATGGTTCACGATCTGAAGTCCTGATCAAAATCAAAAGATTCATGATCTGAAGTCCAGATCTGAATAATGATTTGCAAACCATTATTCAGATCTAAATCAAAAGAACCGTGATCCCGCTCCGAAGAAGTTCCAGTCTAAATCATACGCTTTTAAAGGGGTCATATGAAGCGATTTAAATATTTCTTTCTATTGGATGTTACAACTCTTGTTGCGTAAAGAATATCTTACAGAGTTGCAAAGACTACAGTCTCAAATCCACAGAGATATTCTTTAAAAAAAGTTAAGAGTCAGCCACACCTACCTAAATGGCTCGTTCTAACACGCCCCCCCACATGTCTACGTCACTATGTGGGATGATTTGCATAACGCCGCCCAAATGTTGTTCACGCAAAGAAAGAAGGCGTTATTTTTTTTTTTCTCGCTGTAGTATTGTTGCTGCCACTGCCATGTTGTGGATATGCTGTGTGTTTCGTTGTGAAAGCGAAATTTCTTTGTTTGGTCTTCCAAAAGAGGCGATATCTGCTTTGTCATGCCTAGAGTTGATCTGTGCTGGTCTCTGAAGAAATACATCAACTTCGCGCTGTCAATCACCAGATCGGCTTTCACCGTGGAAGAAGCGGAGTCCCGGCCCGGGGTCGTCACATGTGGTTGCCACTAGCCTCCTTTGTCGAATCCGCCGGGCACCGCTCACTCAAGCCGCTGTGTGTTTTGTTGTGAAAGTGAAACTACTTTGTTTGTCCTTCCAAAGGAGGACTAAATGTTTCTAATAAAGTGGGGCAGTTTCAACTTTGCAAGGACAGTCTGGCGCTTCCTGAGCCTCCGCCTGCAAGTAGGTTTTTTATAGTAAAAAATTTTGACTGGATGATTCAACGCAGTTTGAGCAGTGTAAGAGCGCTTATTGTTTGTCATTCTCAGATCACAAATGCCATAGCATGGTTTTATGTTTTACGCCGAACGCGGGCAATACGCACGCAAAGCTTAGAAGGGCAGTATAGAGTCATTACATGCAGATAATTATGTTCCCCACGATGCAAAATGCCTCGTTGTAATGGGTTTTATTGGTTTTGTCTCGTCACGCCGGGACACATAGAAACCATAGACTGTATGATGGAAACACAGTATGGTGAGGGCATAACATTTCGGACACACGCTGAGGTATTCAGGCAATCACAACACACTGGATAGCTGGCCCATCACAATACACCTCGCTTTTCAGATCGATGAGCTTTTGAAAATCACTCCTTTTCAGCAAGGCAGGCATAGAGGAGAAACAATACTGTACATTATGTGGTGATGGGGGGAACTAATGTGTTTTTTTAACCTTAAACGCATAAACACATTGCATTACACCAAATACACAAAATAATGTTCTTTTTAGCAGGATCATATGACCCCTTTAAGTTCCGATCTGAATCAACAGATTTGCGATACGCGCTTTGAAGTTCCGATCTGAACCAAGTGATTCCCGATACTCGATCCAATTCGAGTGCTGTTTCACCCATCAATAACTTACGTGCTTTTTAAAATCATTACAAGCAATGGTGAAATTGAATTTGGCTCTTTTGAACTGGTATTTGCTAGTGAATAGCTTGAAATAAATGATTGAAGTCACGAGTTTGAGTTTGAATCAATCGGAGTGGTTCCAGGCTGACATGACTCACTTCAATTGATCAGTTTGTCTTTTTCCTTCTACTCCTTCCTCCGCTTTTCGCACCTTCAGCCATGTTTATGCTACATTACTACTACTGGCTTAAAGGCACAATATGTAATTTTCGCCGCTAGAGGGCGCGTATTCAAAATAAACAAAGAATCAAAGGCGTAGTTAGATGACGCCATGACTGAGTGTGGAATCATGGGAGTTGGGGTCTTCATCCCCACAGCCGATGCAATCCGACGGGACTCGGGTAGAAATCATTTTCATGGATGAGCTAATGATTTATTAACGTAGTAGAATGAAGCAGGGTGATGCTGAAAGCTGTCGAAGTGAAACGAGGCGCTGAACGAGTGTGACACACGGCTCAAAAGCAGAGGAGCTTTTATTATGCCACAGTCGACCGTTTCCGCTGCTTCCGGTCGTGCGTATGTGGGGTAAAGCAGCGGAGGTTTTATTATGCCACAGTCGACCGCTTCCGCTGCTTCCGGTCGTGCGTATGTGGGGTAAAGCAGCGGAGCTTTTATTATGCCACAGTCCACCGCTTCCGCTCCTTCCGGTCGTGCACATGTGGGGTAAAGCAGCGCTGTTTTATTATGCCACAGTCGACCGCTTAAGCTCACTCCGGTCGTGCGTATGTGGGGTAAAGCAAGTGGGATCCTTTTACTTATGCCACAGTTGACCGCTTTCCGCTGCTTCCGGTCGTGCGTAGTGGGAAGCATTGGAGCTTTTATTATGCCACAGTCACCGCTTCTGCTCCTTCCGGTCGGGTGGCGTATGGTGTGGTAAAGCACGAGCCTTTTTATTAGGCCACAGTTGACGCTTCCGCTCTTCGGTCGTGCGTATGTTGGGTAAGCAGTGGAGCTTTTATATCAGTGCACAGTCGACCACATTCCGCTGCTCGGGTCGTGCGGATGTGGGGTATAGCACGGAGCGTTTTATTATGACACAGTCAGCGCTCCCGCTGCTTCCTGTCCGTGCGTATGTGGGGTAAGCAGCGGAGCTTTTTATTATGCCACACTTTAGCGCTTACGCTCCTTCCGGTCGTGCGTATGTGGTGTAAAGCAGCAGAGCTTTTATTATGCCACAGTCGACCGCTTCTGCTGCTTCCGGTCGTGTGTATGTGGGGTAAAGCAGCAGAGCTTTTATTATAACACAACACGGTCGACCGCTTCCGCTGCTTCCGGTCATGTGTATGTGGGGTAAAGCAGCGGAGCTTTTGTTATGCCACAGTCGAGGGCTTCCGCTGCTTCCGGTCGTGCGTAGGTGGGGTAAAGCAGCGGAGCTTTTATAATGCCACAGTCAACTGCTTCCGCTCCTTCCAGTCGTGCGTATGTTGGGTAAAGCAGCTGAGCTTTTATTATGACACAGTCGAGCGCTTCCGCTCCTTCCGTTCGTGCGTATGTGGGGTAAAGCAGCGGGGCTTTAATTATGCCCATTCCGACCGCTTCCCCGGTTCCGCCGCCTCCTTCTGGTCGGCGATATTTGGGTTCTAAAAGCAGTGCTGTTTTTTATCATAATCATATGTTTTGCAATTTCTGTTATAATTCTACTCTGTGCGGTCGTCACTTGTCTAATAAAACACACAACATATTAAAGCGTCTTTTGGTGTTTCCATGTTTTCTACAAAAAAGAAAACGGAAATCGAGGGGTTATGACGTGATTGGCAGGCAACACAATGACACTATGGACACGCTCCGTGCCACTAGTTAAAATTGCTTATTTCTCTGGATTTAAACATTCTTCGAAACATTTGGGATAATGTAAGTACACAATTCAGCAAAATATATAACACTGTTCTAGTGGCTTTTGGATATTTTAATAAAAAAATCTTTCATATTGTGCCTTTAAATCGCTAGTTTTATGAGATTAATTGAAATAAGCAAAAAAGTATGGTGTTTACAAATAACAGCTATATTTCCATTCCGAAGATAACCGCTTTCCACGTCGAAGACATCCAACAAAAATCATATTCAGGTGAGGTAACCGGTTTACTGGGGCGCTACTGTGAAACGCTCCATAAAAAACTACGAGCCTGCACCTCAAAATACTGTTAGATGAACCATTGTGGCATTATGATTGATGAGTTCATAGTTTAAGTATATTTTAAATACAGTTCAAATCAGCTGAAACCATCCAGTCATCTCATATCATTTAAGTGTATGTTAAATTTATCAATATATATTGTAATAAATATCTGAGAAGTGATTGTTTAGCGATTGTGATTTAGAGTGATAGTTGATGTAAAAAGAGCAAATGGGAGAAGCAGATGAACACAAAACAGGTGAAATGTGTTGAAAAGATTGATTCAGAATGATTCAGTTCTGTAGTGTGTTTTGTTCCAGTTGTTCTTGTGTTTGTCAGATGTACAGTGCTGCCTGTTCACTCTGGTTTCTCCGTGTATCTGCTCATGGGTTACTATGTCGCTGGAGATCTGCAGACGTTGCTGAGTAAGTTTGGTGATGGTATCCTGGAGGACTTGCTCAGTTCTACAGAGGTATGCAAATACAGACGTTAACAGGCAGGTAGGACAGCCTATCATAATCCTCGGCCCGAGGGATATGATTGGACGAACATTTTATGGTCCTATGCCTTCCACAGACAATACAAGTACATATAAATACATTTAGACCATTTAACTTT
The DNA here is from genome assembly GCA_018155175.1 of Sinocyclocheilus anophthalmus. NCBI lineage: Eukaryota > Metazoa > Chordata > Actinopteri > Cypriniformes > Cyprinidae > Sinocyclocheilus > Sinocyclocheilus anophthalmus. The sequence goes on along the minus strand of JADLZN010005756.1, from coordinate 271,147 downwards.
GTGATTGCTATCGGGATGTGAAGAGACTTTCAACCAGCATAACAAAAATGTTTTTAAACTAACCCAAATCTATGTAAATTTGATATGTAAATTATCTTCTTTAATCTCACTTTTAATATGTTTATTTTGTTTATATACCTGTTTTTAAAAATTGACTCTAACCTGTTCTTGCCATGAAAATGGACCACTTTTTTTTTCTCAATATGGAAATGATGCTATTTGTCTGCTCTTAAACTCACTTTAAATACATAAACCTTTATTCATTTTAACCTGCACTTGACATGAAAGTAGACAAGTTTTTAATCCTTAAATTCTTTATCAATTTCTAATTATAATATCTAAATATTATAAGATTTATCGAATTATTTTTGGTATTTAACTAAAAAATCTGAGAGTAATTGCGATTCGGAGTTCTGATCTAAATCAAATGATTCGCCATGTGTGCTTCAAAGTTCCGTTCTGAATAATGATTCTCAAACCATTACTCAGATCTGAATCAAAAGATTTACAAACCCGCTATTTGTCTTATTTTTATTTAGCTATTTTATTTTAGCTTTAAATTATTTATTCGGTTTGTCTATACTTACTTAGATAGTTAATATGACACTATTCTTCATCTGTGGTGTAGCTTGCAAATGTGTAATGTTATGATGGCATGTTTACATTCAGAAAAGTGTCTGTAATATATAATATATCCATTTATATTTAAATCAGGCTTCTGTTTTTATAAAACAAATCATGGCCTTTTAGGACCACATTTGATAACAAATACACTTTATCACTGTTTTCAAAGCCTTGATGTCTGCTGTCTTTCTCACTCTTTGAGTGTTATCATAGGCAGCAGCTCCACGTGAAGCACAGAGCGTGTCGACTTCTCGCACTTGAATCCAGCAGAGTTTGACGTTATCATGTTGCTAAGCAAGACTCTAATGTGGTGAAATACATCACACAAATATGGGGTTAAACCGTTTTCCAGTTTGCTTCTAGTTTGTTTGTTTTTTAATACACTTTAGAACGCATCACAAAATCTATCAATCTTTGTAAGATCATAATCGCTACAAAATAAATATCGAAAGTTGTTTTAGATAAATATTAGAATATCTTTTAGTTTATAAGTATTTTTTACAATTTTTTAAATATTTAAATGACAAATATTTTTTAACAATTAATTTAAGTCACTTTCCCTGAGCTCATGGCAGCGCAGTCTGGGATCTGCTCTCACTTGAAGCGATAATGAGATTTATTCCATAGCAATTCAAAAAAAATCAGCAAGTCATACAACATAGAATTTCATTAGTCCACTTTTTTGCAACAAAACCTTTTCTTTTTGTGCTGTTTTGGTTAATTTTGAGCATTATGAAAATGTGCATGTCTGTGAAGTGTTTGTTTCCCTCGTGGCTCTATAATGCCCATATAATTTTTGAATGATAATATGTTTAATAAATTTATTAAGACTAGGAGCTTTTTTATTATGTATTTATCATAATATGCCCTTTGTTTAATATTCGTCCATTCGTTTTCAGTTTGTATTTTCATGATTTAACAGAAGTGTTTTATCAAGACTCAAAATATTTAAAACATTGTTGCTACATTAAGATGAAAATTTTAAACAAAATCTAGAAATGTTACCTTGGGCAACTAAGGTTCCAGCACGAAATTTAAAAACTGAAATACTAACTAAAATAAAAATACCTAACTATACCTAAATAGTAGTATTAAAAACTAATAGAAATGACAAAAGCACATAACAAAATTACTAAAACGTTGACGAAAGTTCAAATGAAAATTGATTTTAAAATAATTAATGAAAACTAGAATGACATAAATAATACTAAAACACAAATTAAATTAAAACTGCAGTTTTTAATTTCTCAGAATTATATTACAGTTTCATTCCAAATGAACCATTTCTACTCATTCAGTTCTGAATGGCGCTTATGATGCTGTCTATAGGTGGCTCTGTGTTTTGTAACAGATCTTTTCTTCTCTCCATGATTGATCTTTTATTACAGGCTCAGCCCCGTCAGTCTGCTATCAATAACTCAAAGACATTAATGCTTTAAAAATGAGTCGTTAAAGGAGCATGTGCTGCAGGTGAACACAGCCGTCTGATCTGTGACCAGCAGATTTAACACACAGCTCCTAATTTAGCCGTCTGTCCTGCCGCTGATTCATTGTCTGAACGGTGGGACGTCTTCTCATGTTCAATCCATCTCACTTTATGACACCCAAAAAGCCATTTTTCTTCCCAATGTGCATTCAGGCACAAAGACAAAGCGGGTGGCGTGTGATAAATGATGATTAGCGTGAGAGGTGAGTGGCAGACGGGTGACAGACAGAAACAGGGCCAGTAATGCCAAGAGCCTTCAGGCGCCGCTGCCAGGGTCGAACCTCTGCCTCAGGCTGCCAATCAAACGTCCCGTGTAAGAACCCGATAAGACCGGCACCCACTGATCATCTGGATTTAAATGAAAATGAAATTTCCACAAGCTGGTCCTCAACATCATACTCGACGCTCTTTGTTTCTATGGCCTATTCAAGAAGTCTTGCAATGTAGTGGCTTCTCATGAAAGTCTGCTATAGTTTACCTCTAAACTTTGTGTAGTTCAGGAAAGAGCAACAGAATTCATCGGTGGAGAGACACACAGCTGATGGTCCATGACACATAAACTGATGGATCTTAATCATTCTAGATTAAAAGGACCAGTTTTAAAATTAAGTAAATGATGGAAATGTTTAATTTAATGTGCAGTTGGCTCCCTTTCTGATTCATAAATAGATTGATAATCTATCTGTCTGTCTATCTATCTTTTATCTATCCATCTGTCTGTCTATAGTTTGTTTTGTCTTGTCTCTTGTTTTATCTTGTCAAACCAAATGGCAGTAATATGAATTCATTTGAATCTGCATACTGAGTACTACATTAATTCAAATGAAATTCACAGTCTGAAACGGAATTGTAATTTGAAAGCCATTCTAATTCAGTTGTGAATGGTGCTGCTCTCTGTTTAGTTGGGCCCACTGAGGTTGTTCATTAGTTGATCTTGCACGCTGAAGCAGTGTAAAATAATTAAGGTTTAATCTGAATGCTCCAGTGCCGCTGCCGCAAAAAATCCATATTCTCTTGTAAAACCAACACAGTGAACTTGTGTTTGTAGAGTTCTTCATCTGTCAAGCTGTTTTGCACCAGCAGGAAACATAAGCGCCGCAAAGCTCCAAAGGCCCTGATTGCATGATCTGCTTGTTTGTAGCGAGAAGAAGAGCGTTTTTCTCCTGGCTTGGATGTGATGACCTCTCTGGAGGCTTTTGGGAGGTGTTAAACGCTCCTTCTGATGTGCTCCAGCAGGGGAGATGGCTTTGATTTCAGATAACCTCATTGTTTTCAGATCAGACGCTTTCTGGATCTGGACTTAAGATGTGATCGATAACAATGCCATTAAGATTCTGTTGGCGCCACGCATGTTTCTCAGCCTCGACTTCATTAAGACGAGGGCTTTATCCTTTGATATATTCTCAACATTGGTGCTGGCTGGCGGTCTGTTTATTTGTTTCCTTTTGTTATTCACGATTCAGTGTGATTCTCCACGACACTCTTTTGTTACCGTGCTGATGTGATCTGTGATGTTTGTGCCAGATTCATATCAAATCAATTCTGACGGAACATCTCGCAGAATGACGAGTCCAATATTCTCCATGCATCAGGTGTTCGCCTCATCTCTCTTGCAGAAGACACAATATTCATCTCTGACTGCAGCATCTGGCTTTATTTATTGAGTTTCAGATGAAAGTAATATCCATATCCATAAAATATGCAGAAAACAAAGGATTAATCCATATAGGCAAAGCAAATCTGCACAAATTGGAACTTTGGGACGATTTTGAGCAGCAAAGTGAATCAGAGCATCGTATTTATTAGATTATGATGCACCGAGTTTCATTAATGCTGTTTGCTGTTGCTTTTTCTTAGTTTTAGTGATTTAAATCATCTGTCTTGTTGTGCTGTATCTTTACTAAGTGACCAGATGCAGCATTTTCACCTGCTGGATGATAAAACCCTCAGATGCACATGGAAAGAGACCCTAGCAACTGCATAACACCCTGGCAACCATCCACAAAAAGTAATCACAACTCGCATTCTTATTTCAGAAAATGTAGGACTCTGGTTGAATATGGAGTTTGTGGAAGGTCACTGCGGTCAGATGCATTGGTCACACAGGAATTGGAATTTCGATGGGATGCATTTGTTACAGATGAATCGTTGATGAATTGTCTCAGAAGTAAAATTACCTGACTCTTTCTTATGTGTAGATCAGGAGGCTGAGGAAAGGCCTGAAGACAAATCTCATGTCAGTGACCAGGTGAGTGAGGTCGTAGTGAGTGACCCATTGACTTTGACAGTAACTAGAAATTAATTGAAGCTCAGAAGAATGATGTTTCACTTGTGAAATGCTTTAAATTGGCTGAGAAACCAGAACTTAACAATGTCTCATTTGTTGTGAAGGATGGTCTACTAATGCGGAAGTGGCATAAAAATAACACTACTGATGATGTTGTTTATCAGGTGGGGGTTTCCTCAATTTTTCGCCAGCAGGTACTATCATTGGCGCATGATCATTTCCTGTCGGGGCACCTAGGAGTGACAAAAATGTACAACCGTGTCTTACAACATTTCTTTTGAAATGGTTACAAAACTGGTGATGTGGTGCAGTTTTGTAAGACTTGTCATGTTTCCAGTATGCTGGGAAACCGAATCAGGTAATTCCTCCAGCACCTTTAATTCCAGCTCCTGTCATAGGTGAACCTTTTGAGCATGTGATAGTGGATTGTGTGGGTCCTTTACGAAGGTTTGTTCCATTAAACATTAAAAGCAATGCTTAGGAAGTACTGTATTGAGACAGGGTCTGAGTGGGACGAAGGTGTTCCTTTGCTTTTATTTGCAATCCGTGATACAGTGCAGGAGTCTCTCAAGTTCAGCCCATCAGAGCTGGTGTTTGGCCATGCTGTAAAAGGACCACTGAAAGTCCTGAAAGAGAGGATGTTAGGCATTGAGGACTCTAAAAAAACAAATGTGTTCGACTATGTGAGTAAATTGACCGACTTCAGGAGACGTGTATGCTAGCTCGTGAGTCATTGACTAAAGCTCAGGGTAAGATGAAAATGCGGTATGACAAATCTACTGTAAACAGATCTTTTGTAGTGGGCGACCAAGTGCTGATTTTACTTCTTGTTCCTGGGTCTGCTTTAATGGCATGTTTTTCGGGTCCTTACGAGATCCTGGAGAAGAGGGGTGAGACAGATTACGTATGTAATGAGTACACCAGACAGAAAACATCAAAAACGGGTATAGTGGTCGACCGATATATCGGCCGATATTTGGCTCTTTTTTTTTTTTTAAATATCGGCATTGGCCGATAAGTTATTCTGTTTGGCCGATGCGTTCGAGGCGGGGCTTTTGTTTTGACGGCGCTGAGAGCGGGAGCGCCTGAGCACATAGTGCTCACATTCTCCCTCCTGTTCGTCGTCGTCATTCGTTAACAGTTCTGTCTAATATGGATAGAAGTCTGTCTAATAATCCGATAGAACTGTTAAACAAAGGAATTAAAATGTATACAAAAAGTATTATAACGATTGCTTTTATATTATTAGTAATAGAAAGGCAAACATTATAATACTTTCTCGTTTGCCGTCAGAATTCAGCAAATATGCATTTATATCATTTAAATAAATCTTTGAATAGCTAATGAAAATTTAATTTCGCAAACCTTGCAAACTTAGTCGAATCCAGTTGTGAGATCTTGTGAAGTGTGCATGTGACCTGCATGATCGCGTGTTCTCTGCGTGACTTTCGGTCCGTTCAAATTGAATGCTTTAAATATTAAATTCGTGGTTTCCAATTATGCATGTCCCCACTGTCATCTTCCTGTCATTTTCACTGCGTGCTGTATGTAAAATGAGTGTTACCTTGGCTTTATTTGAAAAAATTATTCCCAATGCACACAAACTTCCCAGAATACTGAGTGCTCTGTTGGTTACAGTGTTTACTTTTTATTAAATATTTATTTATTTGTGGAAAATAATTTGTCATCTAAAGTATAAGTATATTTATTTTACAAATTTATTTTTTAATCCATTATTAAATTATTTCAAATTTCTTAAATATAAATTTAAATAAATACAATTATATCTGCTTTATATCGGCTTTATATCGGCCACCCTGTTTTCCAAGATATCGGCATCGGCTGTCAAATTGTCTGCCAGATTGACTACTTCCGAAACTTTAGCCTATTTGTCAAGTTTCTTAGCACATCTTAACACTGATCAGAGGGAAGATGTTGTTAAACTTCTTAGCAAGTTTTCTTCTATATTGGGTGATGTTCCCACACTTACAAATGTTTTACAGCATGATCATATACAGTGGGGAAAAAAGTATTTATTCAGCCACCAATTGTGCAATTTCTCCCACTTAAAAATATGAGAGAGGTCTGTAATTTTCATCATAGGTATACCTGAACTATGAGACAAAATGAGAAAAAAATCCAGAAAATCACATTGTAGGATTTTTAAAAAATTAATTGGTAAATTCCTCTGTAAAATAAGTATTTGGTCACCTACAAACAAGCAAGATTTCTGGCTCTCACAGACCTGTAACTTCTTCTTTAAGAGCTCCTCTGTCCTCCACTCGTTACCTGTCTTAATGGCATATGGTGTTGAACGCGTTATCAGTATACAAGACATCTGTCCACAACCTCAAACAGTCACACGCCAAACTCCACCATGGCCAAGACCAAAGAGCTGTCAAAGGACACCAGAAACAAATTGTAGACCTGCACCAGGCTGGGAAGACTGAATCTGCAATAGGTAAGCAGCTTGGTGTGAAGAAATCAACTGTGGGAGCAATTATTAGAAAATGGAAGACATACAAGACCACTGATATTCTCCCTCGATCTGGGGCTCCACGCAGAGATCTCACCCCGTGGGGTCAAAATGATCACAATAACTGTGAGCAAATCCCAGTACCACACGGGGGGACCTAGTGAATGACCTGCAGAGAGCTTGGACCAAAGTAACAAAGGCTACCATCAGTAACACACTGCGCCGCCAGTGACTCAAATCCTGCAGTGCCAGACGTTTCCCCCTGCTTAAGCCAGTACATGTCCCAGGCCCGTCTGAAGTTTGCTAGAGAGCATTTGGATGATCCAGAAGAGGATTGGGAGAATGTCATATGGTCAGATGAAACCAAAATATTACTTTTTGGTAAAAACTCAACTTGTCGTGTTTGGAGGAGAAAGAATGCTGAGTTGCATCCAAAGAACACCATACCTACTTGCATGGGGGTGGAAACATCATGCTTTTGGGCTGTTTTTCTGCAAAGGGACCAGAACGACTGATCCGTGTAAACGAAAGAATGATGGGGGCCATGTATCGTGAGATTTTGAGTGAAAACCTCCTTCCATCAGCAAGGGCATTGAAGATGAAACATGGCTGGGTCTTTCAGCATGACAATGATCCCAAACACACTGCCCGGGCAACGAAGGAGTGGCTTCGTAAGAAGCATTTCAAGGTCCTGGAGTGGCCTAGCCAGTCTCCAGATCTCAACCCCATAGAAAATCTTTGGAGGGAGTTGAAAATCCGTGTTGCCCAACGACAGCCCCAAAACATTACTGCTCGAGAGGAGATCTGCATGGAGGAATGGGCCAAAATACCAGCAACAGTGTGTGAAAACCTTGTGAAGACTTACAGAAAACGTTTGACCTCTGTCATTGCCAACAAAGGGTATATAACAAAGTATTGAGATGAAATTTTGTTATTGACCAAATACTTATTTTCCACCATAATTTGCAAATAAATTCTTTAAAAATTCTACAATGTGATTTTCTGGATTTTTTTTTCTCATTTTGTCTCTCATAGTTGAGGTATACCTATGATGAAAATTACAGGCCTCTCTTATCTTTTTAAGTGGGAGAACTTGCACAATTGGTGGCTGACTAAATACTTTTTTTCCCCACTGTAGGTGATGCCCAGCCATTTAAACAACACCCTTATAGAGTTAACTCTATTTAAAGAGCTGCAATGAAGAAAGAAGTTCAGTATTTGTCGGAGAAGGGTTTGGCCAGCCCTAGTGTTAGTTCATGGAGTTCGCCATGCCTTTTAGTACAGAAGTCAGATGCTTTTTTACCGATTATAGACGTGTCAGTGCTGTAACAGTACCTGATTGTTTTCCAATGCAGAGAATGGAGGACTGTGTTGACAGTGTTGGTTCTGCCAGATTCGTGAGTAAGTTGGATTTACTCAAAGTATATTGGCAAGTTCCATTAACGCCTAGAGCATCTGAAATGTCAGCTTTCGTAACACCAGACTATTTCCTGCAATACAAAGTTATGGCGTTCGGCTTGCGAAATGCCGCAGCCACTTTTCAGAGGTTGGTTAATCTAGTTCTTGCTGATGTTCCAAACTGTAATGCTTATCTTGATGACCTACTGATTTACTCGCAGAGCTGGTCTGAACACATGTCACTTCTAGTGACAGTTTTTCCAGTCTCTAGAAGTGATATGTGCACTGGTTTGCGTAGATTTTTGGGTATGGCCGGTTACTATCGAAGTTTTTGTCGAAATTTCTCCTCAGTTGCTACACCATTAACTACTTTACTCAGTTTTTCAGAATCGTTTGTTTGGTCATCTGAATGTCAAACTGCATTTGACAATATTAAAGTGTTGTTGCATAGCGAACCGGTCCTGGCTGCTCCATATTTCTCATTGCCGTTCAAATCGGAGGTGGACGTGAGTGACTTGGGAGCTGGTGCCGTAAAAGGTAATTGGGAGTTTTGTTGTATTGAGCTTTCTTTTCTACTAAAAGCAAATTCGGGTTCAGTTTTGCCTCTGCCTGCTTCTTGATTGCACACACCACACCTCCATAGTAGAGAAAAGTGTTTGAGCTTAAGTATTCTTTTATTCATTCAACGTTTTGTTACCTCCTAAAAAAACCTAGAAGCCAAATAATTAGGGAGACGTAACACATTGTAGAATTCATGCACAACGTGAATGCAACATGTTCATGATATATAAGCACACACTTGTGCATTTACATAAAATGCAGGGATGTGCATTGCAGATATTAATAAGGAGGATGCTTCAGTGTTGTTTATGTGGACTGATTGTATATCAGGATATCAAATAACATATTCCTAACTTTGAGAACTAAACTCACGATTTTCTTCTGGAATATATGTGGATGTGCACAGATCTCCCACCTAATGGTGTGGCCAGAAGTCCCTGCACTGTTTTATATTGAGAAATATATTTTCTGATAACTATTTAATTTAATGTTCATATTTTTTGTTCACTTCAAGCTGCACTACAGAACTTTCTCTCTATCGCCGTCTGTGGTTGAAACAGACAATTGCAAGTTACTTACATAGTTGTTTTGGCAGTTTTGAAAACTGATTGTTTTATGAATTTACGTAATAATGCAATTTTGATAATTATGACATCTACCACAATTTCCTTTTTATTATTTCAATTTGCTTGACTGTCTAAGCAAAGTTTTTAAGAAATTGTGATGTTTTTAAGTAGATCATTTTTAATTAATATTTTTAAATGTAGTTCATTTTTACTTTTAAAAAAAAGAGACTCCGTCAATGACTTACTCTTCTGCAACAATGTGTTTAAATAATTTCAAATGTAAATTATTTAGTTTTATTATCGAATTTTATTAGATTATTTGTTAAATGCTATTTATTTATTTTAATCTATATATTAAACAAAAATATTTTAAAATCATTTTAAAAAAAAGGAAATTAAAGAATGTACAAATAATTGCAATTAGAATTTTCATAATTTTTTGTACTTAATTAATTTGTAACTTTAATCAATTTTTAATAGTGTTGTTCGTGTGGACATATAGCATAACTGGAAGCCCATTTCTGCCACAGAATTTAAAAAAAGAAAAAAGCTAATTGTGACTTTTTATCTCATGATTCTGACTTTTTATTACATTTCTGAGGAAAAAAAAATTGTGAGATATAAACTTGCATTTCTGAGGACAAAAAGGTACAAAAATGTGATTATATAAGCTCGGGATTCTGAATTTTTTTCCTTGCAATTCATTCGTAATTCTTTTTCTTTTTCATCTCACAATTCGGACGTTTTTTCTCAGATTATCAAGTTTATATCTCTCAATTCTATCCCATAGCAGACACAAGCTTCCATGCATTCAAGTGCTGTAATGATATCTCTCAAATAACATATTCCTAACTTTGTGAACTAAACCCAAGATTTTCTTCTTGAATATAGGCTATGTGGATGACCACAGATCCCCCGTGAGGATTTGAGTACAGGATGATGCATCAAACCCCAATTCCTCTGTCTGCAGTATAAGAGGACTGATACCAGTCCTGGATGTTTTCAACAAACAAGTGTATGCGTTTGTAATTCCCACATTTCTCAGCGGCAGAATAACAGTTACCAAACCTCCTGTTTATAACCTCAAAAGATCCCACAGCAGCACACAATAAGTCATAAACCCTGGAAATGAAATCTGCCGCGTGTATGAGGCTCCATCCAGGAGACACAAACCTGCGCGCTGTGCTGATACGGCAGCCCATCTAATCGCCCCACAACTGAATAATGGCACTGCCGACACGGCCCTGAGATTCATGCGTCTCTGCGCTCGGTCCGGGACTCTATATTTCTTCTGTTGTCAATAAAGGAGGAGTCCTGCTGTCTGCCGACAATAATGACATCATGAGCGCCTGTGCTGATGATATGGAGGTGATGGATACTGTGAGCTCCTCCTTCAGAGAGATGTGAGGATAAGGTAAGAAATGTGACGCACACACAGATGTGGAATCAAACTCTGTTTGGTTTCACTGTGACATTTTGAAATGTACGCTACCAGTAAAGTTGAAAGTTTGGAATAATTCAGATGTTTTTGTTTTTGAAAGAAGTATCTTCTGCTTGCCAAGGCTGCATTTATTTGATCAAAAATACAGTAAAATATGTTAAATTGTGGAATATTATTGCCATTTAATATAGCTGTTTTCTATGTGATATCTGTTTAAATGTAATTTATTGCTGTGATCAACGCTGAATTTTCATCATCATTACTCAAATATCTAATATGCTGATTGTAACGAGGGAGGCGTGACAACGAAGTGGGGATCCAAATGCAAGGCTTTAATAAGAGCGTAGTCAAACAGGCGTGGTCAACAACAGCAAACAACGATGGCAGTGGCGAGGCAAAAGAGTAATCCAGAAAATCAGGCAAAGGTCAGGGCCAGGCTAGTGATCGGACGATTGATACCAAGGCTCCGATGCAGTTTTCAAAGCACTATTGTATCATACACTGTGCCAATGCTTGTATCGAAATGACAACACCACGTGATTGATGATGTTTGAAGCTTCGAACATCATGCAGTATCGACAGGTCGGGACAGCTGGTTTGGAAAAAATCGGGGCGTCGCATGACTCTTGTGTTTGACTTTACATTGACTTTTTTGTGTGTGTACACTTATTTGGGATTCAGTAGAATAGTTTAGAATAACCTCAACACCAGACAGAAACTGAATGCACGTCACACCTCTGTTGCATTTGATCATGTTCTAGCTGGGGTCTCAGAAATCCCAAACAGCTCACCCAAAATATTTTTGCTACTACTCACGTCAATTATTAATTATAATCACACACTTGTATATTTTATATTATTGATCGATATGTGAATCCATTGACCGGACTGGCACGCAAGGCACAGATTAAAAACTTTTTCAAACCATCCTCTGCTCCGCGATGTTTCGTTAGAAAGGCTGGAGAAACCGAGTCTGACCACCAGATGTCGCTAATGCACACTGTGTTAAAAAGCTTTGAGTAATGAACTGTTTTTCGGCACAATTTGATGAAAGCCTCAAACGGTTCAGAAAGCCTCGGTTTCCCATCACTAGGGCAGGCAGCAAAACAATCATAAACAAGAAAACAATCCAGGGATCAAAACACGAAGGCAAGGAAACAGAAAAACGGAAAACTGAGAAACCACGGAAGAGCTATACAACATTCAACCACCAGCAAAGTCAGAGAGTGTGTGTGGTACTTATAAAGTAATTCTAATGTGCAACAGCTGTGAACTGATGATGAGATGAAAGACAGGTGATTGCAATTAATGATGTGGCCAGGCAGAGGATTATGGGAAATGTAGTCCGGGGTGAGTGAGTGGTAAAGGGTACAGGACGGAGCTCATGGGCACTCCAGCTAGAGATCGTGACACTGATACACTGCTCAAGCAAATGTTTTATGAACTTTTTTTTTATGTGTGTTTTATGTCCATTTTTAACTATGATTGGTTTATGTATTTACGCAATATTTTATTTTATTTTTTTTACCACAAAATGAGACTTTGTAAGCAAAGAGATTTTGTAAGCAAATCTTCAGTATGAATTTGATTAATCAAATTTTAATTACTTTGGATTTCTTAAAAATTGAATTTTGTTCATTTTTATCCAAAGAATAGATGCTAGTCCCTGATTTACTCATCTGCCACAATAATGTGTTCTAATTATTTAAATTGGACAGATTTTCAGCATTTGCTTTAACAAAAATGACACAATGGACCACTGCCATGAAACACAAACAACACATTTCTGTCTAGTAAACCATAAATTGTTGCCTTCAGCCTTAATTTCTTGTATAAACTTAAGATTATTAAGATTTAGTTATTGCTTGTCATATTGCTTGTGTTTAATGAATGAGGCCCATACTTTATAATATAGTTTAATATATTTAAGGCAAGACACAACAGGTGAATAGGGTAAAACAATTATTAGACATAAACAGCTAATAGATATGACTACACTTACACAGTTGATTAAACATGCAACTTTAAGAATTTGCATACATTTCCAAAGCATAAATCTGAACTTTGGATAAAGCCCAGGTTCAAAATTCTTGTTTGATTTTGTTGACATATTAAAGGTTTTACAGAAGGGATTTTGGATGTTTCTTTTTAATCACTCCATAAATCATTAAATACTGTCAACAGCCAGAAAAGAATAGTTTCACCATGTGTTTAGGATTAAAATGTGAAATATTTCTCAGGTGAGTGATGTATGAACAAACCCTTCTACACAAATGTTCACAAGATAGGAATAAAACTGTACATTTCGGTGGAAGTAAGTGCTGCTGAAGTGGAGAAACAAACTTTCTTTTTGCAAAAACAGCCTTTAAAAATGTTTACTGTTGTTGAAGATGCAAATAGATCAAATGCGGTAATAACATCAGACGAATGATAAATGAACAAATCCCTCTATAAAAACCTTCAGAATACAGATATGAATAAAACGGTAAATTGTGGGGTATGTAAGGGCTGCTGAAGTGGATAAGAAAACTTTTTTTTCTTTCTTTTTTTTTTTACAAAAACAGGCTTTAAAGATATTTACTGTAATTTAAATCTACAGATGCAAATATAGAATATAGATAAAGTGCAATAAAATAACATAAATATGTATTTTCTATTCACTTGTTTATAGCAAAATAACCCAAAATCTCAAAATTGAGAAGTGCATGGCATGTTTTGCCTAAATATAGTTTGTCAATGTATCCCGTGCCTAATTATCATGATAACTAAAATAATATGTTTATTATTCTATGAAGGTTTAATAGTGCAGGACTTAGCAAGATAATCTCACACTAACTGAAAACACACAAAAAATAAATATATTATCTAACCAGATGTAACTTTTGTTACATAATGTGATTTGTGGCATCTAGTTCAAAGAGCATTAATTGGCTTAATTTGATGGCAAAGACTAAACAAAACAAGTTATAGGATTTCTAATCAGGCCTCAAAGTTCTTTGAGTGAATGCAATCGTTCAGGGGTTCGAGAAGGTTGGTGTTTTGATGCGTTGGGAAGGTTTGGGACGACAGCGGTCAGGCAGGATTGGTCATTTGCATGGCTGATTTAATGACACTTTTAGTCGGCAGCGGCGCAGATCGATATGAATCTCCTCGTCTGTTCATCAGGGCTTTAGTCCATCACGTGCTTTAAGTGCGTGTTGTTAAATGAGATATCAGCTCTTCGATTTTCCCCACATCTGCGTTTGGGAGAAGAGTGTTCGCTCTCTGAGAGCTGTTGACACCTTCTCTTTTCAATTAGACGTGATTTGTGTTTGAATATGGAAAGATTTCATGAATTAAAAGTGTCAGGCTCTGGCAATTCATGTTCAGTGCTGCTCATGGTGTCATCTCATCTCGTCTCGTTTTAGTCCTTCTGTGTAAATGTTTCTTTACATAAAACTGACAAAATGTTGATTACATTGACCCCGCAGTCTATAAGAGCTGGAGAACAACAGCAGTAGCTTAAAGGGTTAGTTCACCCCAAAATGAAAATTAGGCTGCGTTTTACTCACCCCCGAGGCATCCTAGGTGTATGTGACTTTCTTCTTTCAGACAAATCCAGTCGGAGTTATATAAAAAAAAAAAAAAAAAAAAAAAAAAAAATGGTCTTTGATCTTTTGATCGTTGCACTCAGCGGGTGTTTCATTGCTTCTGTCCAAAAGACGTGAAATAAAAAGCACCTTTCCATAAAAATAAGTGTCTCACACGGCTCCGGGGGGTGAACAAAGGCCTCCTGTAGCGAATCAATGCGTTTTTGTAAGAAAAATATCCATATTCAAAATGTAATAATCACTTGAATGTAGCTTGCGCTCACTGTTGTAAACAGAAGCAGTTCCGGGGGAATGACGTATGAGGTCGGCTTTGCGCATGCGCCGCTCAGAAGTGACGAACGCGGAGAGATCGAAACAAAACAACGGTCAAGAATTAAAAGTACAAAACGAAGATTTGTAATGAAGAATGTCGGAGGATTTGGATATAAGCCAAGAGGAGACTGGTTTTCCTTTGCTAAAGTAAGGAAACTTTTGATCCTGTAAACAAACGTTGGCTTTCACGAGACTCACCAGCGCATGCCGTGCATCCCGGAGCCGTGTGAGACACTTATTTTTGTGGAAAGGTGCTTTTTATTTCACGTCTTTTGGACAGAAGCAATGCAACACCCGCTGAGTGCAACGATAGAGCTTGAAAGATCAAAGACAATTTTTAATATAACTGCGTCTGGATTCGTCTGAAAGAAGAAAGTCGTATACACCTAGAATGGCATGAGGGTGAGTAAATCATGACAAAATTTTCATTTTGGGGTGAACTAACCCTTTAACTACATTTTCCAGTAGCATGACAGTAACTTGGCTGTTTTCAAAATACTGCAGGTTTAATGTTGTGACCCGATTTGAATGAAAAGATTCACTGATTCATTTGATTTGTCACCAAATGGTGTTCCCAGAAGTGTATTTTTTGGAGAAATTTAGTAAAACATTGCTGGTGGGTAAAATATTGTGGAGAAATTTAGTAAAACATTTTCTTTACTAATAACTATCTGGTTTAATTTAATGGTACTGTTTGTTTATTTATTTATTTTGTACTTTGGAAGCTGAACTACAGAATGTTTGCCTCTCTATCGCCATCTGTGGTTGAAACATACAATTGAAAGTGATGTGTGTATTTGTTTTATTACTCTTTTTTTGTCATAGAATTTTGTTAATTTATATCCCCAAAAATTAGACTCTAGTCAGATTTTGTCAGCGTTTAATTTGATCAATTGATCAGCATATCATGAAATTATTTTTGATTAATATTTAATGAATTTGAAAAATAATTTTAAAATAAAAATCAAATAAAAATATATTTGTTTTATTACTCTTTTTTTGTCATAGAATTTTGTTAATTTATATCCCCAAAAATTAGACTCTAGTCAGATTTTGTCAGCGTTTAATTTGATCAATTGATCAGCATATCATGAAATTATTTTTGATTAATATTTAATGAATTTGAAAAATAATTTTAAAATAAAAATTTATAATTTAAAAAAAAACTTAATCAATACTCAGAAATTTATTTGTTCATTTTCCTCAAAAAAAAATGAGACACTAGTCAATGGACAGTAATTATTTTAATAATTGTTTATTTATTTTAAATGGCACTGAAAAGTGTAAAACAAAAACAATTACTAATTCTTAATATGGAATTAGTCCATGTTACCCAACATGAACTCTAGTCAATTATTTACTCATTCCATAATAAGGACTTCATAGTTATTATGGGGGTGTAAATTTAATAAAACGTTTCATTGTCAGAAACGAATTTGATTAAAATTTTGAATCAATAGAATCAAAAGTAATAGGACATTAAACCATATTCCCACATATATCATTAAAGGAATAGATCACCCAAAAATGAGAATTCTGTCATTAATTACTCACCCTCATGTCGTTCTAAACCCGTAAAACCTTCGTTCATCTTTAAAACAGAAATTAAGATATTTTGTGAAGAAATCCGAGAGCTCTCTAACCCTCCCATAGACAGCAAGGGTACTACCACGATCAAGACACAGAAAGGTAGTTAGGACATCGTTAAAATAGTCCATGTGATATCAGTGGTTCAACTGCAATGTTAAGAAGCTACAAGAATATTTTTTGTGTGCAAAGAAAACAAAAGTAATGACTTTACACAACAAATATCTTAATTTGTGTTCCAAAGCTGAATGGAGGTCTTGCAGGTTTGGAATGACATGAGGGTGAGTAATTCATGACAGAATTGTCATTTTTGGATAAACTACCCCTTTAAGTAAGTGCTCTTATTTAGCATGTTTCTCTGTTTAATAGATGTTCAGATGTGCTGCAGGTACGTTCATATGTGACATTATTCTTGGTGACGCTGATGAGTCCCTGTGTGCTCAGCTTGTTTCTTTGGAAGCACAATCATGATTAATGGCATGAGGCACAACAACACGAGCTACATGAGCATGTAATCATCATTAATTACTCTAAAGCTGAATGAGCTGTTGTTCCTCGGGTATTAAGTTATCAGCCATAACGTTCCACTCCGATTGACGGAGAGTCAACATAACCACGTTACCAAACCACAGGCTGCAAGCGTACAATTTCTTTGGATTGATTGGTGCTTCCAAACAAGCTTTGGATGAAAAAACATCCGGGAAATTTCAAGTGAAGAATCTGTGGATGCTTTTAAAACTGAGATGACTAATATTCACTGAATGTTCAATAGAGGCATAAACACATTCAACAGTGAAAAACCAACACACTTGAGCAAAATAGGGGAAAAGGTTTGTTTTAGCTCTGACTGTCTGTATTCAGACTCTCACAATATGTGAAATCGTGAATTATGGAAGAATGCTGATAAGGCCGTCGCTTGTGTTGGGTTATAAATCAAAAAAACTGCAATTGAGGTTTAGCAAATGCGTTGACCTTTGTAGATCCATTTCGTGTAAATGTGTTCCTCGCGTCTTATCTTGCCATGAAAAATAATAACTGCCAGGTAAATTGTATCTGTGATTTGCACGTGATAAATACTTTTAAAGCCACATTAAACTGTACAATTTCATGCCGCCTGGCTTTGAGTTCAATATGGAAAGCTTAATGGAGCCATATGAAGACATGCATAATTCATGACCTCTACATATCTGAGAATTAGACTCAAAATACAAGAGGGAAGAGGTTACGAGCGTGCGGAGTGAAAGTGGCAATTGACAAATTTGATGGTTTTCGTAATGCTGAAGTGAATTGCTTCCGAATGTCTGAGGTTTTACCCTCTTAAATGAATAGTTCACACAAAAATGAATGTTTGCTGAACAGTTACTGCCCCTTCAGGCCATCCGAGAGGTAGATGAGTTTGTTTCCTTACCAGATTTGGGAAAATGTAGAATTCTGTCACTTGCTCTGCAGTGAATGGGTGCCGTCAGAATGAGAGTCCAAACAGCTGATAAAAACATCACAGTAATACACAAGTAATCCTCACCACTCCAGTCCATCAGTTCATGTCTTTAGAAGCCAAAAGCTGCATGTCTGTAAGAAACAATGCCATCAAGACTTTATAACGTCAAAATATGAGACCATAATCCATAATAACGCTTCTTCCAGTGAAAAAAGTGGTCTGGGCTGAATCAGGAGAGAAATCTGCACAGATCAAGCACCGTTTACAAGCCAAAACAGCTCTGAACAAATATGTGGCTGGATTTTGATGTGAGAGACAACAGGAGATGCACTTTTTCACTGGAGGAAGTGTTATTATGAGTTACTATTATGGATCTATTTTAGACAGAAACAATGGTTTACATGTTAATGATGGATTTGTTTCTTACAAACACAGCTTTTGGCTTTACAAGATGTAAACTGATGGACTGGAGTGGTGTGGATTATTGTGATGTTTTTATCAGCTGTTTGGACTCTCATTCTGACGGCACCCATTCACTGCAGAGCATCCATTGCTGAGACACTGATGCAATGCAACATTTCTACAAATCTGATGAAGACACAAACTCATCCTACTCTTGGATGGCCTGAAGGCGAGGACGTTTTCAGCAAATTCACTTTTGGGTGAACTGTTCCTTTCAGTTCTTTATCAAGTTTTCTGCGCTGGTTTAATTTTTAAGTCTGTAACATAAAAAGCTCACAAGACACAGTGTGTCACAGACTTCCTCTCCTAGAAGTGTTTGCTAATGTAATTATGTTTAATTGGTGGTCTGACAGCAGAAGACTTAAACTGATAATTAGCTTTTCAAAGGAGAAAATAATTACTTTCTGTTTGAGATTTGGACTGACTCCAGATAAAGGAGGATTGACTTTAAGAATGATTAATTTTATAGCACACAGATGATATCAAAGGATGTTTAACTCGGCTCGGTGCTTTGCTCGTGGATTGTCTTCGCCAGCTTTCTCTCAACAGGCTCTTGATTTGTTGTGTTGCAGTTCCCAGGTTATTACAAGCTCTTTTTTAATACGCATTGACTTGTCTGTCAATAATTGTATTAACTAAGCTATGATTAAAGGTCAAAACAAATCAATCAATGTGAAAAGTAGCTGCATAATTGATGTTTGGCTGATATCCTACAGATTAAAATCATTTGTATCTATTAAAAGCTCAAATCTTTTTCATTTTAATATGCAGACTCTTATTGTTTGTTTTTGTAGTTGCTGCTTTTCTTTTAGGTGTCTGCATGCGTTCATCTGTTAGTTCAGCTTTGTTTGTCTGTCAGTTTTGAATGCTGATTTTTTTGACAGGCAAGGTGGAAATGTATTTTCACAGTTGGACAGCTGGTTATATTAAGACACATTTTGTAAACACCTGCAATTTTGATTAAAAGAAGGCAGCGGTATTTCATGTTTTGAAAGGTGCAAATGAGATTCCAAACAAGAATTAAAATAACAGAGGCTTAAAATAACACTCATTTGTCTTCTTTTATTACCAGCTGCTCTACTGGTCGTATTAATGATATTTTTTAAGAAATATAACATATTATATACTGTAATATAACATATAAGTTTGTATTGAAACCAGATTTTTACATTATCTGAAGAAAATGTGAGTGACAAATTTAAATGAATATCTAAAAATAAAACCTAATTCAAAATGAAAATGAAAAAAACTCTATTAGTTGAAATAAACATGAACTGACATCAAATAAAATGTATATTTAAAAAAAACTTTTATTTCAGTTTATTGCCAAGGCAAAAGTTTTTGTTTGCATTTTGTTTTATTTGGTGTGCTACAATAACAAAGACTACAGCCGAAACAATTAATACTTCATAGCCATTTAAAAAAGCTAATAAAAATGATAAAAGCACACAACTAAATTACCTGAGCATTACTGAAATTTAAATGAAAATATAAAAATGGAAACTAATTTTAAATATTAATAAAAACTAGAAAATAGTATTTCAGTTATACTAAAATTACATTGCTGAGTGGCGTTACAATGTAGATTTCCAGGGTGTTGCTATGTGGTTGCTAGGGTACTTCAAAAGAGTGTTTTCACCTGTTTTATGTTCCTGCTGGTGAAAATGGTGCATCTGATTACTTAGTGAATTAAATCTCCTCAACAAGTGTCATGATTTGAGGAAACACCAATAATTAATAACACTAACAAAGTTCGTGTTAATTTTGCTCCATGTTTGTATGCAAGTCTTTCATTGCTGTGTCTTTTAATAACTCATTTAACCCCGGTTACACATACTCGGTATCTTGTGTCATTGTTTCCTCTTTTCTCGTCTCTTTTTAGTTGTTGCACGACTTGATTTCTGTACAACTAAGTTCCCAGAAGCCTCATTAGAGACAGAAGTGTTTGGCATCATCTGGGAGAGTAATGAACGGCGTGAGTTTAACACGTGGAGCCGAGCGCCGGGACGTTTCCCACAGCATCGCTTCCTCAAATCGTTAGTTGGTCAGAAAGTCGTGTAACATAAATATGATGACTGTTGAAGCAACTAGCCACGTTTGAGCCAAACTGTGTCCATTTCCGTTATACAATCTATCCATCCTTCCAGCAGTCTATCTATCTATCCATCCATCAGTTATTCTATCTGTCCTTCCATCCATCCATCCATCATTCTATCCATCCATCCATCCATCCACAATTCTGTTTGTCCATCATCCCATCATTCTATCCTTCCATCCATCCATCCATCTTTCCATCATTCCATCCGTCCATCTATCCATCTTTCTATCCATCCATCATTCATTCTATCCTTCCATCCATCCATCATTTCATCATCACATCATTCCATCCGTCCATCCATCCATCTTCCCATCATCCCATCCATCCATCTATCCATCCATCATTCTATCCATCCATAATTCATTCTGTCCTTCCATCCATCCATCTATCCATCATTCTATTCTTCCATCTGTCTGTCTGTCCTACAATCATCATAACCATCATTCGTCCAATCATTCGGTTTGTCCAGCCATTATCATTCATCCACCATCATTTTGTCCCGTCCATCCAAACATCATCATTCATATCCAATCACCCATCCATCATTATATCCATCCATCTGTCCATCATTCTGTTTGTCCAGCCATTCATCATTCTATCCAGCCTCCATAGTCATTCTAATCCGTCCATTTATCCATCCATCCATCATTTGTGTCTGTTATCCCTCCATCCATCCATCATCACATCATTCCATTCATCCATCATCCCATCATTCCATCTGTCCATCCATCATTCTATTCTTCCATCTGTCCATCATTCTGTTTGTCCATCCATTCATCATTCTATTCTTCCATCTGTCTGTCTGTCCCTCCATCCATCCATCCCTCTTCTATTCTCCATCTGTCTGTCGGTACCATCCTCATCCATCCATCATTCTATTCTTCCATCTGTCTGTCTGTCCCTCCATCCATCCATCCATCATTCTATTCTTCCATCTGTCTGTCGGTCCCTCCCCCCATCCAGCCAGCATGCTATTCTTCATATGTCTGTTCTGTCCCTCCATCATCCATCCATCATTCTATCCATCCATCAGTCCATCGTTCTGTTTGTCCATCCATTCATCATTCTATCCATCCATCAGTCATTCTATCCGTCCCTTTATCCATCCAACCATCATTCTATCCATCCATCCATCCATCATTTTTTCTGTCCCTCCATCCATCCATCATCCCATCATTCCATCCGTCCATCCATCATTCTATTCTTCAACTTCTTGTCTTCACTCCATCCATTCATCTGTCCATCATTCTGTTTGTACATCATTCGTCATTATCAGCCTCCATCCATAATCATGTTAGCAATCATCTATAACCTTCAAAATCTTCAACATCTTTTAAACTTTCAAACAAGACTTTGTCAAACCAGCAGTCAGTGTTTGTCTTGATAAACTAAACTCTTTTCATATTAAAAATGACGATAATTTATTAAATGTGCAATTCATTCTACTTCCTTGCATTCAAATTGCAATTGCAGCATGCTAAGCTAATCAGCTGTTAGACGATCTCCCACAGACTTTGCAACAAAGTTAGTGTTTTAAGGTGCAATTTAAGGAGGAAGCAGTGAAAACTGGAAAGAACAAAAGGTTCACAGCGTTGATGAGGCTGTGAAAGCATCACTTTCTAACCCTGGATGTGTGATGAGTATTCTGTAGGTGGATGAGAGTCGGCCTTTAGCCTGCACTTAACTCACAGAGGAAGATCTTCAAGAACTGCTCTCGTCTGAACAAATGATGATCCTCTTATGGATCGCTTGATGCTCAATTTATTGATCCCGTTCATAAGTACAGACGCTGTGAGCTCAGTGACCCTTGACCCAATGTGGGCGATTGTTACCAATGAAAGTGTGTGCTAAAGAAATACAATCTTTCTGAAATAAATGCCTGGCGCCGCTGTAATATCTGTAGCATTTGTTTGTTCTAATTAATCAAACATCACTCTCATTTTCATAAATGATTACAATCCAGTTGTTTACAGAGGCATTATATGTCATTCTTGCATGTTCAATTAATTCATTCTAAAAAACAAAAATATGAAAAGTGTCTTGTGATCGCATTTTACATAATTCACTTGACTCTAGAGTATTTCATTCACTACTAACTAACACATGTCAGCAATGTAGAATAATATAATATAGCAACAAAAAAGAAGCTGCCAATAAAGAGGGAAAAAAGATTTAAAGTTCTTGAAACTACCAAAAATATCTCATAAGAATTATACAAATCTTGATAAAAAGATAATTTAATATCATATTAAATGAAAACTATTGTATATTTAGTATGGTAATATATAAATGTTAAATAATTAAATATTACATTAAAAGTTTATTCCATATCACATTATCAGTGTATTTTCTGAAATTATGGCTACTGCCAATGAGGTAAATGCCAAAATTATTTTGAATCATCAAAATAAAAAATTGATGCAGTTAGGATAATATAATCCTAATCTGACAGAAATTCATAGTATAATATTCAATACAAAAATACTATTTAATATATTCTAATATTATTCATATAAATTTTTTTTAAACTTCTATCAAACACAAATGAAAATGATGGGATAGAAAAATTCGTGAAAATTCTTGAAACTACCAAAAGTATCTAGTAAGGATAATTCATCCAGCAGAAATGATTCAAATCATATTAATATTATCTTTAGGTAAATAAAATATTGAATATTTGTCTATATTTAATATACTAAATATTCAAAAACATATTTAAATGTCAATATTTAAATATTGAACATTTAATGGTATTGAAAGTATATTGATATAGTTATATTTAAATAATAAATAAAACTGCCAGTGACTATCGGAACTCTTGAAACTAATCATTAAATATCTGTAAGATAATATTAATAATCCTAACCTTGACAGATGTGATCAATATCACATTAATATAAAACTACTATTAAGGTTTATTTAATGATTATTTTGCATATACTATATATTTAAATTATTGAAAATATAAAAATAATATAATATATTACAATTATATTCATTGCTCACATTAAATACAAAATGTCATATTTTAACTATTCAGTTTGCACCAGAGTGTTGTGACACGTCGGCCGTGTAGAAAAATCCTAAAAGGCTTTTGATGCGTGTGTATCACAGAATCAATTATATGAGCATCTGCCGTCAAACACTGTCAGAAAGGTCACGATCACACGAGAGGCGCCAAGAGACACTTCAGATCTATTAAACCATTTGAGGATCGAAAAAGTGGGGTTAAGGCTCTGCCAGGTCTGAAGTCATTCAGGATTATCAGGGCTTTTAGATCCACCTAACTTCAGCACACAACCTGCAAAGATATTTCGATTAACCAAGTGAACGCTAAAACCATACAGTGCTTCCCGAGAGTCTGGACTTCTGCTGCTGCGAGCAAAACAGAGTTTATAGATATAAAATGAGGAGCAGAAATGGTGTTTGCTCCTGCACAGCTGGTGTAAAACTCTCCGAATGAAGGTGAAACTCCCTGATCTCTTCACTCAACCCACCGCAATTAATTTAGTTCCCCACAAACGTACGGCGCTAATGAACGCAGGCTCGTAAAACACTGACTCCACAGCTTAGCAGGAAGCTAGTCCTGCTAAATGTTAAGCCACACTAGCACTTCATTTCAAGTTGTGCGGAGTTGTAAAATACTTCTGCTCATTAAAATGGGAGTTTAAAGGATCCAGATGGAATATTTTAACATCTCTCTCCACTTTTCATCATTTCGAGATCTTTTGCAGTCACTGGAACAGACGGTCCAGCGGTGAAAGTGAGACGGGATGCATTTTAGAGTCTTCATAAAACTCTTCGCTTGAATTCATATTAGATATTTTCTTGTTTCAATATCAAGACCTAGTTTTGTCCTTGGTTTTACTAGAATTGATATTATATATTAAGTACAAATATTTATTTTGTACATTAAACAAAAGTAATATTTATATTAAATATTTCATATATTAAAATATATCATCTGTAATACATATGATAAATACAAAATATATAAAAAAATATGTAATATATGATATTGAACACAATATATATTAAATCAAAATCTAATCAACAAAAAATAATAGTGTGAAATATTATATACTTATATACTTATATACTGAATTATTATTATAACCATATCACAAAATATTAAATATTGTTAGATTTAATATTTAATATCAATACTGGATAAATTATGATTATATTTTTAAAAATCCAAAGCGGGTAAACAAAAATTATACCAAAATTTGAAAAGCGTTCAAAATTCAATTGACTTTGTGCTATGCGGACAGCAAAAACAGACTAACCAGCGGACCGATTTAGTGCCCGGCATCTGAATGTGTCATGTTCAATGCTTGTTGAAATGTTTTATGCGATATTCAATTTGCGCACAAGTTAAAGTCGCAATTTGGATGGAAACCCGGCTAATGTCTACCTTGTTTTGAGAAACATGGAAGAAAGTCCTTCTCATATTTACTGAACAAAAGTTTCTATTTGTAGTTTTAGTCACATGATCGGCGCGCAAAACGTCCAGCACTGGAGCATTTTAGACCACCTCTCAAAAGAAGAAAATATCTTTAAAAAAACAAAGATACGTGGACGTTTTGGCATTTAATTGCAATCCATATATGCATATGTCATAGTATTTCAATTGCCGTAAAAAAAAGTTTTCTTTATAATGAGTTTCTATGGGTGTTTTCATATTCTGGCTTCATCTGTTTGCCTGTAAATAGTATGTTTTATTAATAGCCAATACCGAATTTGGTCCTCCGATGTCACTGTCTTAATACATTAAGCATTCTCTTTATAATGGTTTTGGAAAAGCCTACCGTGCACGTTGGGACATTGCGTTCCTATTCTTTCTATGTTCATCTGCTTGCTTGTACATAGTATGATTTATTAATACTTTATTTGGTCTTCTAATATCACTGTCGTAATGCATTAAGCCACATTAAGGATTTTCTTTATAATGGTTTTCTGTGGGAGAACGTGTACGTTAGCGTGTTGAGTTCATAATCTGAGCGAGATCTGTTTGCATCTACGTCGTATGCATTGTCAATGAACGTTTTTTTTATGGTTGCAAAATAATAACCTAAAAATTAAGCTTTAGCGTTAGTTCTGGCAGGTCACGTGAGTCAAGCTTGCATCAGCTGATTCTCAGCTGATCACATCTACCTATAGGAATACGACACCTATTGCGGCATTCCTATATAAACTGTATTCAGTATTATTCAGCAGCTTTTCAGCTTGCTTCGGAGCAAATTACCCTCCTCCATCCCCAGCTCCACCTTTCGCCACAGTCAGGACTTAGCTTTCTGAAATTCCTTGCTAATCAGACTCCCTGATCTTGAATAAAGTGTTACACTTTTAAATATCATGAGTAAATTATGATATCTGCCTTGTTCGTTCTGTTACCCTAGGGGGGTTATGATTGTGCTCTCCCGCTCATTCATGAAAGGCTGACATCGGATGGGCAGGGAGGGTTTGTGCCCAGAACAAGAACCATACCGCCAAACCAAACTTTATGCTAAGTATCAATCATTTTGACGATAGTGGTCCTGACAGAAATAACCATTTTTGAACATTCTGTACAAGTTATTTTTAGGGTATTAAAAAATAACCACCCTGCAACGTTCTAGGAATGTTTTATTTTTATGTTTGCAAAAATAAAACCTAAAAAGAATGTTCCTAGACTGTTATTACTTAGTTCTCAAAAAAATAACCAAACGGGAACCAAAGTTCTGTGTTTGCTGGAGTGCGACTGCACTTTAAAATTGTGAAGCGGCGCCTGAGATTGTAAATCAGGTCTCACTGTAATTATAGGTTCATTAGACTTAGAATATATCTTGCATCTACTATTCTAATGATTTCATGGTGCTTTTTCATATTAGTAATCAGTCTGTTCTCATTGTATTTGAAAGAATGTTACATTCTGCTGTTAAATTTTGAATTCTGCTAAAGTTCTACTTTTGTGTCTCACAGAAGAATGAAAGTCATGCAAGGTTTGGAGTGGACTGAGGTGAGTAAATGGGACAGATGAGTAAATGATGACAGAATTTTTGTTTTTGGCTGAACTAACCCTTTAACCGCTCATATAGTGTGGCTCGTCATAAAAGACCATCATAAACCAGTAGAACCAAAATCGCGGGCAGGAGGTGATTCAGGACCATAAAGGTGCTGTGAAGTGTAATTGCATCGTCAGAACTGAAAATCCTGCTCAGTATAGCGTGCACTAGAAGCACACTAGGGTGCGAGTGAGAACAGTCTCCTCAAGAATCACAGTAACACATTGATGTGACCTCTGTGTTGGAGAAATGATGTAATCCATTCACTGCTCCCGAGAGAGAGAGCATGTCAAAACTACTACTATAAATATTTATGAACTACACAGATAATAAATATTTATGAACTACACGTGTGATAGCATGCAGTGTCAAAAAATATTCGTGTGCGCATTTGAGCTTGCCATGTTGATTATATTGACAACAATAACAATATAGCATGGCCTTTAGTGCCTCACTGATGTCAAAAGTAGATAGACACTATTTTGTGTATTTTAGCACCACTTTAACACTGTATTGAGCACTTAGAAACCAAAATGATCTATGTTTTGATTGGCCAAAAGATATTGCAAGGCAGAAAGTTTGTATATGTGGAAATGCAATAAGATTTCCAGATATATATATATTTTTTTTTTGGTCTGTTTGTCAAATAAAGCATAATATGACTTCACAATCTCAAAGACGTCTGTAAAAACAGGGCCCAATATATGAAGGTATTTTCTGTATTGATTTTGCACAGGTGTTTTTGCTGAATTTTGAATTGTGTTGTGTCTGTAAAAACAAACAGGAAAGGGCCAGGGTTTTTTGTTTTTTTCTCTCTCTCATGGTGCAGAAGACTTAAAGGCCCATTCACACCAATGGCGAAAACTATAAAGTTTAAATAGCTAATTCTGTTCAATGAGAATAGCGATAAACTGATTTTCCAGCTGATAAACAATAAAACACTGGCAGCCAGCCAATGCTTTAAATAACTTGAGCTTTTAATGTGGCAGATGACAAAACTGCAGCACATGATTATAATAAACAAAATGGCATCGTTATGTTCTTGCTCTTAGTTATCGTTCTTGGTGTGAACGAACCTTTAGAATAAAGTGTATATAGGCATAGTGTACTATCTTTTGATACATTTATGGTTTTATTGTCATTTCTAACCTTTACAGTCTCTGCATGTTCATATCATTGCATGGAGAAAGAACATATTGCATATGCTGCCAAACAACTTTGGAGGTCCATGAAGAAACAACTCATCTGAATAAACGCAAGTAAACAAGTTAATGAATTAATTTGAGGATGCATTGTTCGTTTAGGTGGGTACAACACTGATGGAATCAATAGTAATGGCAGTGCTAGTAATTTATCAATGTGAAAACTAAACCAATAGTTTCTAATTAAGTGAACAGAAATGGTGTTTTTAATTTGATTTTGGACGGCAGCATTTACATCACTAAACTGAACTGCATCTGAGGTATTTAGATTCTGTGCTGAGGTTATTCTAATGAGATCTCAAGCATCAGTCAGACTCGGACATCTCGGAGACATCAACACTGCCATCCAGAGGAAATCTGAGGACTCGAGTGGAGACTTGAGAGTATTTTATATGCATTAAAACACCAAGGAACCTTTGATGACTCTGCATCTGTGTTTTATTGGGCAGGAATTTATTGCACGTTGGTTGGGTGACATTTTGAAATGAACTCCCAATCTGATTTACAATAAATGATCATGCATTTGGAATATTTATAGGTCAATTTACACTACATTTGAATGTTTTTGGTTAAAGACTGCAAACAAGTTGCGCTAAATGTGATTATGAGAGAACGGCCACATTATACCTTGCTTCTTTTAGACATTTCATGGTACTACTGATTACCATATTCATACATCATGCTGTTATTACTGTGGTACATGTCAAAAACGAGGTAACGCTAAGTCATTTTTATGTTATGGTTCTCAGAAATCCCAGAACGTAAGTTGCCATCTAACGGTCAAGAGAAATAATGCACAAGAAACGCATCAGGCATTACTCTAAGCGTTATTCATTTCCACCTATTTAATAGATTCCCACAATACATGACAATAAATAGGCTACATAAGGATCCCTGTACAGTTCATCTTCATCAGCTGCTCAATGTATTTACAGTCAGACTCAGATCTACTACAAATGAACATGTTTTACACTTGAGGCACCTTGTGTATCCCATTGAAAGACACACAAATACTTGACAAGTTCAGAAAGGAGAAGCTAAAGTTATTCTAGTGAACGCCCGCGACGCTTCTGACGATCGATCGGTTGATCTTGTTTGGAGCGGCGCGTTAATTGTTCCAAAAATATTGCGGGTCTGGTAACGTAAAAGTTTTTCTGTAATACTATTCAATACGCAATACTTTACAATCCTAAAATAATGAGCATGATCGTCGCTATATTACATGTTAAAACTGCCGTTAGAAGCTGTGCACGAATTCAAAACCCAAAAAGCGCGGGAACTACGGCTGAGCCGTTACACACGTTCCGCAGTCGCGCCATAAATACACATTTTCAAGCTTAAAGTTTCACGTCTCTGCATTGTAAATATGGCTGAAATAATGCAAAGACATGGAAAAAGACTAAAGGGTGGAGAATAAATGATGGAAAGCAAATATTCAGATTCTGTTCACGATCTCTGTCTGATTCACAGGTCACCGGAAGGGTTCTGAATGGAATGTCTGCCATGTTTGAATGGAATACAGCAAGTGGAGGAAATGATGCGCATGTGGAACACGGAAATGAGCACAGGTCAGTCTAATGATGACCTCAAACTCTAAAGAGATGCTCCACAGTGTTCTTCGCACACAAAAACAAAAAGAGGCCTCGGAAATATAAAGCATCGTTCTGGAAATTTGTACGGGTGTTCATGCAAAACAAATCATTAGCTTGGAAAACGTTCACCGTATGAGAAAATTATTCGTGAACAAAATAATGAAATTCGTTTGTAATTCTAATAAATCTTGGAAAAAAAC
The DNA here is from genome assembly GCA_018155175.1 of Sinocyclocheilus anophthalmus. Classification (NCBI taxonomy): domain Eukaryota; kingdom Metazoa; phylum Chordata; class Actinopteri; order Cypriniformes; family Cyprinidae; genus Sinocyclocheilus; species Sinocyclocheilus anophthalmus. The sequence continues at coordinate 241,780 of JADLZN010005756.1, read as the reverse complement.
AAAATCCTGTACTGAAAATGGATTGTGGCTATAAAAAAACAAAATGCAAATAAAAATATAGTTAGGTCGAATCGAACCTCATTTCACAAAATCATCGCAACCTCCAAAAATGAGGTAGTTGGTACTTAGATGTTGGCTGATTTTTAATAAATACGAATTATCCTTAAGGAAATATATAAATATTGTTGAGTAAAATAGCTTAACAAATGCACTTTGCCAATTCTTTTCTCCAAAGTAAAAATGGAGGTAAAATTTCACTTGTACAAATGTAATATTTTAAGCAATACTGTCATTTTAAACACCCATGTTTCTCAAAATGAAATGGCATTCGCAAGCCATTTTACTTCTAAATGTAATGCCATTTTTGATCACTACTGCATAGAACCTTTACACACACACACACACACACAGTTCAAGAATTTCACAATCAAGCCGTGTCCGAAACAACTAACTGGCCTAGAAGAACTACGTTAGCATCAGTAACTACACCAAACCGCTGGTGCTCTAGTGTTTCGGGTTTGGTTAACTTCACCACAAATATTGTTCATGCAACCAGATGCATCTCTAATCTATTAAAACCTTGTCATACGCCACAGGATATGTGACTTTAAGGCTTCATTCGCTGCAGTATAAAAATACTGTCCGTGTATTAATCTCAAATTTCCGTTTGGGTGAATTTTATGAAATCTGTTTAAAATCACAGGAAATGTGATTTTTCTTCATGCAAACAAAGCCTGTTTTAAGCAGGGAGAAAATGTGCTTGAAAATAATGACTAAAAACAGGCTTTATTTTCTTCTTCAGGTTGCAATGGCCATGTTTTCATGAAATTCACCCAATTTTCTTCAATCTCACGACAGCAACGATAAGCTGCAAGCCACCACAAGCTCCGCATACAATAAACTTTACTGCACTTCGCCCAAATATCTATATACAGTACATAAAGAGCTTTGCACTTAAACTCAATCAAACCGAACGCATCCGATCTCACTGATTGAGCCCTTAGTGTGTTGATTCATGTTAAACACTGTAAAAACGCTTCATAAAAAAGCCTCCGAGTTCAAAACCATAAACAACCGTTTTGTCATAAACAACAAAAAAATAAACACTGCACGCTCTCAAATGTTAGTCGCCGACATGTGGAGGGTTTGCGACGTGTTGACGCCCTTTTCATTTTTTTCCAAAAGTGATTTAGTTTGAGAGTCAGACGTTGCTGTCCTCCAGCAGCGGTTCGAAGTCGTCATCGCTCCCCGGCAGCGGCGTGTTGGTGTGAGCGCCGGCTAGACTCGCGCTGCTCTTACGGGTTTGGCAGGGCGTCGCTGGGGGCGTGGGGTGGTCCGGGATGAAGAGAGCGACTAGAAACGCCACCACCACCGTACAGGCGCCCAGGAGGAACGGAGGACCGGGGATTGTGGTCTTCTGCGCAAAACAGGCGACAAGAAAGCAACATTAGAGGAAGTCATCAAGGATTTATGACACCGTTTGTGCTACTGAGTGAGTATTTACTTAGATATAGATAATACATATATTAAATAAATATATCAAGTATGTTCCGCAATGTAAGAACGTTTTTTAAGAGCCAAGTTTATTTGTAAGTTTATTTCCCACATGCTGGTAATTCAGTTTAAATAAATACGTTTAGGCTTGGTGTTTCTAATAAATGTTGTTTTCCACTATAATTAATGTTTGTTTTTTACTTACATTTTTCAATCCTGTTCTGAATAACATTTATGATCGTAATAAGATTTTACTTGTACGCTGATGCGAAATTATCTATTTTTATCATTATAATTTATAAACATTCAAAATAAGCATTTAATTTTTTTTTTACAGTAAAACAGTTTTGTGATCAATATGGCAAATGTTATATGTTTTATTATATATATAGATATATAATTTTTACTTACATCATACATCGAAAATGTGTTTGTATGAAATAGATAATGATATTGAATGTATAGTAATATATACATTTTTACACACACACATACATATATATACTTTGTACTTAGAAAAATTTTTTGCAAAGCAAAATTTATATATATATATTACACTACGTAATTTTCAATATTTTTCATTTTTTTAATTTCTGCTCTTAAGTGTTAATTGAAATTTACATTTAGTCATTTAGAACGCTATTAGGTCCAAAGCGACTTGAAATGAGGACAACAGAAAGAAAAAACAAATTGTGCATCTACATAAAAAGTCATTTATATTATTATTATTATTATTTTTATAATTATTATTAGGGCTGCACATTAATCGAATTTCTAATCGTGATTACAATTACAAATGCCACGATTACGTAATCGTTCAAAGCGGCAATAAATCGTTCAAAGTCCACTTATGTTATCCTGCACGCTTAAGATACGTTTTTTTTCTTTCTACATGCTATCTTAAGGGTTTTTCCATTGTTTTAATTTTAGTTTTAGTATAACATTATAATACCATTCATATTTGTACTTTTTTTATAATTTAAAGAAGAAACTAATCCGATGTATAGTTGACATTTGAGGCTCAATACTATAGAAAAGCACTCAAGGTTTTTCAGTTAGAGTGTTTTCAGCTGGTTTATTTTCATATAAAAATACAGCATGCAGTTGCATTAAACAATGGTATAAACATCATTCAATGTAAATAGTGATCATCTTTAATTAACAATCGCAATTACAATTTCAAGGGAATAATCGCCAATTATGATTTTTGTCATAATCGTGCAGCCCTAATTATTATTATTCACTTATTTGCTCTTGAGTCACCTCAAAAGTAAATTTTTAATAATTTCAACCTAAGTTATTGTAGCCAAATAGATTCAAAAATTATATTAGAAAATAAACATTTTAAGCATTAAAATTGCTGTGCATGGAGTGCCTTTGAGTCATGATGCAAATCAATATTTTGAACTGATTCACTAAACCAATTTGAAATTCTTCCTGTATAGCAGACAGACTGACACCTGTACCTCTGTGGAGTTCTGTAGTGGGATGGCGTAGTCGGGCTGGATGGAGGTGATCCCACTCAACTCCACATTAAAGAGGAAGAAAATGAAGCCGTACAGCGCCGGACCCAGACCGTTACAGAGCCCTCGAATCCCTGTTATCATGCCCTGAACCAGACCTGAGGTAATACAGCACACACAGATGGAAAAATGGCTTTAAATCTCTAGAAAAGCGCTATATAAATGCAACAAATGATTATTATTATTTAAATGCCTTCGATTTTTTACTTAGAAGCCAACATGAAATAAAAATGTGTACTTTTTGAGTTCCTGCACGGTTCATTAGTTGTTTTTCTTCAATCCTTAAAGTTTTGAACAGTTCAAATCTTGAAAGTTTGCATATAAGAGATTACCCTGTTTATCTGGATCCGCACTGCATGACACTAAAGCGCTCACTGCAGGGAACGTTATGCTGGACATGGCTGCCACCGCGCCGGCCGCCCACATCATCCTAAACGACAACAAATAGAACATCAGCATAAACGACAATCGCTTCTGGACATCAAACAGAAGTGACTCGCTCTTCTTAAACCAGACGATTGTTCTGTAATGTTTGCATAAGCAGGTCATTTCTCTTGACTCACCACGGCTCGGACCCCAAACCGTACCAGGCCAGCTGGAGAATCTGGAAACCCAGACTCAGAAGAACCGTGTTCTTGTTCCCGATGGTCCTCATTAATAAAGTCAGAAATAGCGTCTGGCGGGAACATGAGAATAAATAATCACACTGCCCTGCAACATATTTGCTGAACAAATAGTCGTTTCATACTAATTTTGGGTTCAGATTCCAAAAATTGTGCATCACACTTTCTCACAAAATATAATGCATTTTGTTGCATTTTTGTTTTCGATCGGCCAATTGCCGGCCAAATCATTCTTAATTCAACCGTCCACAAATTAAGGCCTTAAAAAGATCTTACGTGAGGGCAGAAAATCTTACATTCATAGTTATGGCATTAAATTAAAAAAAAAAAACTTCCAGTAGAAACATCCTTAAATCAGGGGACGTTTACTTCAGATGCAAAATGAAGATATGAAGTTTTGTTTTCTGAGAAACTAAAAAGTGATTTCAAGCTTAAAACAAGAACAAATATCTGTCAATGGGGAATGAGAACTTGTTCTCCCTTTGAATTAAGTTGATTTTTCTGAGCCCACTGGCAGATATTTGTTCTTGTTTTAATTTCAATTTCTCAGACATCAAGACTTGAATTGTTTCCATTTGCATCTGTTTTCATTTAAGAAACGTTAGACATTTGCACTGGAAAACAGGGCAAAAATACTCAGGAAGAACAGCACTTGTTTGCAGTGTCATCAGAAGGTAGAATAAAAGATATTTCCATCATAGTTAAGCTTTATTTTTTTATTTATTATTTGTAAAATGAATCAAAAAGTAATGGATATCTGTAGGAATTTCTATTTTCAAACTTTGAAGTATTGCTAATACAACTCGCTGTGCTTCCTAGACATTTACATTTAAAGATCATATCGACAAATTATGTTCCCTTTAATTTATTCATTAAACTTGTGTCTTAAAAAGGTCTTAGATTTATCTTCATAAAGCTTGCAGAAACCCTGCTGTGCAATTATCAGCCCATTTTCACATGTATGACATTAATTTATGCCTACTTCTGATTTTAGTGGCCAGAAATGCAAACATAAGCACGTGTTTTGGGTGGTTTACTACATCCTACAGTGACGGACAACTACAGATTTTGTGGGGGAAATAAGTTTATTTATTCATAAACTTGACATTAAATGGAGTATTTGAATATATTTTTCCACTCTTTTGCAGATTTTAATTTAAAATATACATTTAAAATACTTCTTTTATAAACATTAAAACCAAAGCGTTTAACATTCAACTGCGTTTGATATTTGGATAATTGCATAAAAATCTGATACAATGTATCTTTGAAAAAAATCTTAATTTTTTATTTGTGGAAACAAATGTGTTTTTAATATTTACATTGATTGTATATTTACTTTTATATGTATTAAAATAAATATATATAATATATAGATCCACACACACACACACACACACACATATTATTTATATTATTTTAATATTTCAACTCAGCATCATTTTAAGTAACATTAGGTCTTTTTTGCAATCAGCAGACATTTTTTTTTCTAACATGCATGAGGCTGTTATTGTTATTATACGCACCAAATTTTTCATTGCCGTGTTGTACTGAATCGGAGCAAAGCTGCTAGAATTCAGCTTGCTTGTTGTGGGGCTAAAAATAAAACCCCTCCACTTAAATAAACCAGCTAACACCATGCTATCTGCTCATTACAGCCCTGCCTATATTTCATTACATTTACCGCTGAACTTTTAAGAATTCATTTGAATTAGAAAGCAGTTGCAAGAGCCACTTTCACAAGATGCCTCGCCAGCTCAGCGACACGAGTAATAAGGCAGAGCCAAGAATATTGCCTCAATTAAATACCTGTGCCAGGATTGAGAGGATTCCCACCATGCCGATGAACACCGCGATCGTTTTGGGCGAGAAGTTAATGACCTGAGAGACAAAGAGAAAGAGCTGCATCACCATCAGTCTGCACCAGCGCACCCCGATCCAATGAACTCTGCTATGTCCAGTAATGAGCCGTCACTGAACTCAACTCAACACTCAGACAGGATGCCACTAACAATCCAGCCAAACCCCGAACTTCCTGAGAAACCGATGAGTGTGTGAAATAGAGTCCAGCTATTATAAATAAGTAATTATAAAACTAAATAAATATATATTAGGGGAAAATAGGAGAAAGTAATACTTTTATTACTTCATTTATTAACTTCAAATCAGTGCTGTTCTTTTAAAGTTTGTATTCATCAAAGAATCCTGAAAAATTAAATGTATCAGTTTCCACAAAAATATCGTGCAGCACAACTGTTTTTAACACTGATAATAATCTGAAATGTTTCTTGAGCAGCAAATCAGCATATTAGAATGATTTCTGGAGCATTATGTGACACTGAAGACTGGCGTAATGATGCTGAAAATTCAGCTTTGAGCACAGCAAAAAATTTTACAATATTAAAAAGAAAAAAAGAATTTTTTTTTTTAAAAAGAGTATTTACAACAATATTTACTAGTTTTTATTTTAAAATCTAATTATGTTTCAGAATATTACTCTTTTTAAAGGGGTCAAATGAAGCGATTTCAAAGATCTATAAAGTTGCAAAGACTAAAGTCTCAAATCCAACGAGATATTCTTTATAAAAGTTAAGTCAACCACGCCTACCTAAAACGGGTCATTCTAACACGCCCCCACATACCTAAGTCACAATGTGGGAAGATTTGCATAAAGCCGCCCAAATGTTCACACAAAGAAAAAAAGGTGTAACTTTTATTCTCGCAGTAGTACTGTTGCTGCCGCCATGTCGCGAAGACGCTGTGTTTCGTTGTGAAAGCAAACTACTTTGTTTGGTCTTCCAAAAGAGGACGATATCTGCTTCGTCATGCCTAGAGCTGATCCGTGCTGGTCGCTGAGGAAATACATCAACTTCACACTGTAGATCGCCGGATCGGCTTTCACCGTGGATGAAGCGGAGTCCAGCCCGGGGTCGCCACCTGTGGTTGCCGCAAGCCCGCCGACGCGTCCTTCGTCAATTCCGCCGCCGCCGCCATGTCGTGAAGGCACTTTGTGCTTCGTTGTGAAAGCGAAACTATTGTTTGGTCTTCCAAAAGAGGACACATCTAGAAATCAATGGTTAAGTTGTATTTGCAACACTGTTCCAGAACAGTTTAAGCCAAATATTAAGATGTTTCCTGCTTTTATGGAGGACTGTTTCCTGATCCTGGGAGAGTATCCTACAATGCTGTTCTGACTCACAGACTGTAAGCTGGCCAATAGTATCACACCTCGCTTTTCAGAGACCGATGAGTTTTGTAAAAATCGATGCATTTCAGAAAGGCGGGGCATAGAGGAGAAACAATAATGTGCAGTATTTGTAAAATAATGTGTTTTTTTAACCTTAAACCGCATAAACACTGTAATTACACCAAATACACAAAATAATGTTCGTTTTAGCAACTCACTGACCCCTTTAATTTTACTGTACTTTTAATCAAATAAATGCAGCCTTGGTGAGCATGAGACTTTAAAAAAACACTTTTATAACGATATTTAATAGAATTTACAAAAAAATAACCATTGAAAAACATTGAGTATTTAATACAATATTTACTTTAATACAATATTTACTACAATATTTACTACAGTTAGCACATTTTGTTGGTCATCATGCAGAAGCAGTATGAGTAGTATGGTAGTGTTTTTGTTTACTATTCCTACGTGTTTAGTTAATTAGAAGCATGCTGCAGCTAAAAACCTTCCAGTCATCAGTGCAGCATGAATCATGGGACTGTTCAACAACAGCAGATATAAAAATGCAGCATAAGTAATGCACCCTGCAGGATAAACCGCTGATGAAAGTTTAATGGAAGCAGACAGCTGCTTTAATCAGGAACATTAAATATAGAACCTTTACATTTGTTCATTAAAAACCCAGAATAAACAGCTTACCTGACGCAGGTAGAGGAAAAAGCTGGAGTACTGACCCGCCTCGGGCAGGAGGACGAACACTGTGATACAGATGACAGAACGGTCCGTTCCCTGCCCGGACCCTTTTTTGTTTTTTTTTTTTTTTTCCCAAAAGACTGTGATCAACATCATAGCCATCAAAGCATCAAAAAACGTTCAGACTCAGAAAACGAATTAAAAAGGTGTTTTATATAGTAGTGTTTTATTTTAATCATCAGTACGAGGCAGATATTGTAAGCAGATATTATTTTTCCCATTTAAACTACTGATATGTCCCATCCTGATATATTTAAATCAGGATGGAATGAGAGGTAGAGTTGAGTGTCATCAGCACAGCAGTGATATGAAAAGCCATGTTTCTGAATGACAGACCCTAGTGATGACATGTAGACATAGAAGAGAAGTGGTCCAAGAACTGAGACTTGAGGCACCCCAGTAGTTAGATGTTGACTTGGACACCTCACCTCTCCAAGATATCTTGAAGGGCTTCAACAACTGATAGCAAGGCAGTCAATATATCTATTTAATATATATATAATTATACGTATATATACATTAAAATAATATTAATATATATATAATTATTAGATATTATCTATGTGACTATTGTTATAAGATGACTCTTGTTTGCTTTTTCCTTAAACTGATTTCATTCAGTCCATATCACAATTATGACGGCACTATCTTTTGAAATGTTAATTATGGTGTTGAATACATATATTGTATTTTTTTTATTTTTTCACATAATGTCATAGGTAAAAAAATAAAAATTAAATTTTAATTTTAAAAATCTTTTAAATTAATTCTTTAAGTTCTTACAGCAAAAATGTTACATTAGATATTAAATATTAGATAATTATTTATATATCCACTATATATGACTATTCTATGACTATTATTTTTTGACTGATTTCATTTAGTTCTATAATCACTATTATCGAAGTGTACTATACTTTTTTGAGATGTATAATTATGGTATATATTCATGTGGAGGGAGATTTTTTTTTAAACGGAAGAAGAAAAAAAACTCTGTTTATAAAAATACCCGTGTACGTGTGGACATGGCCTAATTAGTATTATTTCATTTTTAACGAAAAAAAGGGAAAAAACACTTTAAAAGTGATATTCACCCCCAAAAGTGTTAATTATGTCCTAATTTAGCCTACTCAAACCTGAATGACTTACTTTGTTTTGTGGAACATAAAAGAAGGTATTTTGTTGGTAACAAAGCTGTTTTGGTTTCAAAAGACTTTCATTGCATAAACGGGAAAAAACTGAGATGTTTCTCAAATTATCTTCTTTTATGTTTCATAGTTTATGTTAGGTCGTTGTAGCCTAAACATTTACAGTGGGTAAAATATAAGTATTGACCACATCACCATTTTTCTCAGAAAATATATTCTAATGGCTGTTTGACATGAAAAATTTTCTCCGATGTCGTAACATCCCAATAATCCAACATACAAGAAAAACATACAAATAAGTCAGAAATTAAGTTTCTTTTAATAAAATGGATGACCCAGGGAAAGTCTTGCGACGCTTACTGAAATATTTTAATACTGTCTTACAAAAGCCTTTGTACTTGATTTGCCTGGGCTGTGTTTGGGGTCATTGTCTTGTTGAAATGTCCACCCTTGTTTCATCTTCATCATCCTGGTAGATGGCAGCAGATATTTTTCAAGAATGTCTCGGTACATTTTTCCATTCATCCTTCCTTCAATTATATGAATTTTGCCAGTGCCACACCATGATGTTTTTGGGGTGATGTGCAGTGCCATTTGATCTCCAAACATGGTGTGTATTATGGCAATTTTTGTCTCATCTGACCAGACTGTATTCTCCCAGTATTTCACAGGCTTGTACAAATGTGGTGCAGCATACTTTAAACGAGTTTCAACATGCTTTTTCTTCAGCAATATAGTCTTGTGTGGTGAGTGTGTATACAGGTCATTGCGTTTGAGTGCATTACTTATTTTCTTTGAAACAATTGTACCTGCTAATTCCAGGTCTTTCTGAAGATCTCCACAAGTGGTCCTTGGCTCTTCACTGCTCTGTCAGAAATCTTGCGAGGAGCACCTGGTCGTGGCCGGTTTATGGAAAAATAATGTTCTTTCCACTTCCCAACATTCAGAAGTATAGAAATCCTTCTGCAATCAGTATGTTTTGCAACAATAAGGTTGCAAAGGTCTTGAGAGCTCTTTGCTTTTACCCATCATTAAATGTTTCTTATGTGACACATTGGTTATGAGACACCTTTTTATAGGCCATCATTTGGGACTGAACCAACTAATATTAATTTTCCACTGACAAGGGGCAGGATTGCTTTTCTAATTATTGATAGATTTCTGCTGGTGTCTTGGCTTTCCATGCCTTTTTGCACCTCCCTTTCTTCATGTGTTCAATATTTTTTCCCTGTGTCATTCTACTTTATTACACAGAACTTAATTTCTGAACTTATTTGTTTTATTTTCTTTGTATGTATGGATTACTTGGGTTGTTTTTACCGATGTCTGGTGAAAATTTCAAGTCAACAGCATTTTTAGAAATATATTTACTGAGAAAAATAGTGGTGTGTTCAATACTTATTTTACCCACTGAATGTGTAATAAATTTTATGTTGAATCAAATAAAATATTTATTTCTAAAGCTACTATTTGTAATGTCTGCTTAATACTTTCTCATTTTACACAAAAATAGCATTAAATAATCTTTTGGGGGTATTTTCACAGCCAAATGTAATTTGCAATTAATTAATTAATTAATCGACACATCATGTAATTAATTATATTAAAAATTTTAATTGACTGACATCCCTCATATATAATATTTTATATGTATGTATGTATGTATGTACAGTATATATATATATACACACACACTCACCGGCCACTTTATTAGGTACACCTGTTCAATTGCTTGGTAACACAAATTGCTAATCAGCCAATTACATGGCAGTAACCCTAATGCATTTAGGCATCTAGATGTGGTGAAGACGACTTGCTGAAGTTCAAACCGAGCATCAGAATGAGGAAGAAAGGGGATTTAAGTGACTTTGAATGTGGAATGGTTGTTGGTGCCAGACGCTGTCTTAGTATTTCAAAACTGCTGACTACTGGGATTTTCACCGCACCAACCATCTCTAGGTTTTCAGAGAATGGTCCGAAAAAGAGAAAATATCCAGTGAGCGGCAGTTGTGTGGACGAAAATGCCTTGTTGATGTCAGAGGTCAGAGGAGAATGGGTAGACTGGTTAGTGATGATAGAAATGCAACAGTAACTCAAATAATCACTCGTTACTACCAAGGTATGCAGAATACCATCTCTTAACGCACAACACGTCGAACCCTGAAGCTGATGGGCTACAGCAGCAGAAGACCACACCGGGTACCGCTCCTGTCAGCTAAGAACAGGAAACGAAAGCTACAATTCGCACAGGCTCACCAAAATTGAACAATAGAAGATTGGAAAAACGTTGCCTGTTATGCCGATCCTGCAGTTCCTGCGCAACCTTCAGATGTAGGGTCAGATTTTTGGCGTAAAGAACATGTAAGCATGGATCCATCCTGCCTTGTCTGAACGGTTCAGGCTGGTGGTGGTGGTGTAATGGTGTGGGGGATATTTTCTTGGCACACTTTGGGCCCCTTGGTACCAATTGAGCATTGTTTAAACGCCACAGCCTGCCTGAGTATTGTTGCTGACCATGTCCATCCCTTTTATGACCAGAGTGTACCTATCTTATGGTTACTTTCAGCAGGATAATATGCCACAAAGCTCAAATCACCTCAAATTGGTTTCTTGAACATGACAATGAGTTCACTTTGCTTAAATGGCCTCCACAGTCACCAGATCTCAATCCAGTAGAGCACCTTTGGGATGTGGTGGAACGGGAGATTCGCATCATGGATGTGCAGCCGACAGATCTGCAGCAACTGCGTGATGCTATCATGTCAATATGGACCAAAATCTCTGAGGAATGTTTCCAACACCTTGTTGAATCTATGCCACGAAGAATTAAGGCAGTTCTGAAGGCAAAAGGGGGTCCAACCCGGGACTAGCAAGGTGTACCTAATAAAGTGGCCAGTGAGTGTATATATACACACACACAAACAGTTAAGTTTTCATAATGCTTACATATCATTATACCAAATAATACCAAAAAAAAAATAAACAAGTGGAGAATGCTCCTTTAAATCCTTACAGCGAACGGGTCGGCCTGCTCCCAGGAGATGGGCGCTCCCCACGTGTTGAGCCTCATCTTGTCGGGCAGTGACTCTGGGACAGCCAGCAGGATGAAGCAGATGTCGGCCAGAGCGATGAGAGTCGCCAGCAGCACCACCAGATTATCACCATAGCTGGCTGACAGGTATGCGCCGATGGCCGGGCTGGTGACAAGACTCGCTGCGAACGTCGCAGAAACCTGGAAACGGATAGAAATATAACTCATCTATCCAGCTGGGTCAAGGACACTGAATCCAGGTCATGCAGAAGAACCTTGGAAATAGAAATATCCTCAAACAGCTTCACTGAGACTCTGAGATCTGTCCAAGATGCTTTTTATATTTAATAAAAGAGCCACTTACGAGTCCGTACGCCGTACTCCTCTCACGCACATCCGTAACGTCTGCGATGTACGCGAAGATTACAGAGAAGGTGACGGAAAACGTGCCGGACAATGATATCATGGCAAAGTACCACCTGAAAACAAGTGAAATATAAGATGAACTACGATGTTGATTTAGAGCTCCCTAAATGTTTTCCAATGAATTTCCATAAATGTTTCGGTATTGGATTATTGGATAAAACATTTTAAAGCTTGAAGATTTCAACATCACCACCACTGGTCAGACAAACAAATCTGCATAAAAAAAAAAAAGATTTTTTTGTATTATATTTTATATTTTATTTTTAGATTAATTATATATATTTTTAATAATTAGAGAGAGCGATTATTAAGAAAGTTAATTACCAATTGTATTAAATAGTATATAATAAAAGTAAAGTAAATTAAATTGATTACAATATTATTTAAATATAGATTAATGTATCAGTATGAAAGAAAGTCTCAAGTATAAAAAAAAATTTAATATTGCATAAAATACACAATAACAAAATATTTTAATGATTTAATATTGAATATTACCACGATAATTATACTTACTATTTAGGTATATATAGTGTATATATAATATCTATATATATATAATATATATAGGATATATATAGATATTATCAAAACACAGTACAATAACTATTATACACTCCTAATTAAAAGACAAACTTTAATAATGATTTTTATAATCAATTAATGTATGAAATATAAAATCCTAATAAAATTATATATGGTTATAAATTTTAAATCAAGTATTATATTTATATAGAATATATATATATATACTGACGATTATATAAATCTATATATATGTGTTGTGTGTGTGGTGTTCCATTTAGTAACTTTCAAGTATCAAGTAAAAAAATTTTACAAATATTACATAATTATTATACAATCATAACAATAAAATTGACCAGTTTTAAAAATTACCTGATATTTTCTCTACAATTCACATCATCTGGCCCAATGTATTGCATTGTCTGAGGTCACGCGAGGACAGTCTTACCATGGACTGAGTCTCATGAGCGGGATGGGCGCACACGTGAAGAACACAGTAACCAATAGAAACGTCGTCTGCCCCACACTCTGACGAGCGCCAATTAACCGAGCGCGCATAAACGACAGCAGACCCCTGACAACCAAATCAAACATCACTGTGACAATAAAACCAACACAGACGAACTAACCAGTCCACTGCATTCACATCACATCACGTACCTTCACTCCCTGAATCAGGCCGTTTATTAAGAACGTGTGTTTGGGGAACGTTTCATGCAAAACCTACAAATGAAAAATGCACATTTCAATAGACAGATCAAATACAATACAATTTATTTAAAGGTGCACTGATGTGTATTTTTCCCTGGTTTTTATGTGCCTTCACAAATAACCAGAGACTAGAGATGATGCTAACCAGCGTTATTTACTATATATACTACTATAATATTATTTATTTATGAATTTTAGCTTTCATTTCACATTTTGAGGTTTCATTCACTTTTATAATTCGTTTGTAATTTGTATTAGTTTTTTTAATATATATTTCTATTTAGCATCTATTTATTTGTATTTTTTATTTTTATTGATTTCATAGTCTTTTATTTTTTTTACTTTTCGTTTTAGTTTTTAACTGCCAAGGCAATTTAAAATGTGAAGTTTTTCGCATTTTTGAAGCTAGTTTTAAAGTAAGGTTTTCATCTAAATATTTATATTTTATTCAGTTTATTTCAATTACCAAAACATATTTGGTAATTGTTATTGTTCAGTAATAAAACTAAAGGCCAGTTTGCTTTGGTCCATTTTCTATCATATTATAAAAATCTTTCTAAATCTTTTAATTTACTTTTTTTTCAATTACTTTTATACTTCAACTTATTTTATTTCAGTTAAATGCCAAGGCAACACTTCTCATTTTAATTTAGTTTAACTTTAAGGTAAGTTTTTTGTGACTCGGTTTATTTCAAAATGACTGAAAATGATTTTTAATATTTAGTTTTGTTAATATAACACTGCTAACTGATCTTGATATGCTTTGTCATTTTTATAATTTTATTAAAAATATTTCTATATAGATTTAATTCATTTTTTATTTCAGTTTAGGTTTTAGTAATTTTAGTACTTCAACTATTTTTTAATTTGCAATTAGCTGCAAAAGTTTTTATTTACTTTTTATTTCACTTATTTTTAAGTACTTTCAACTACCGAAACTTATTTTATTTCAATTTAGCTCAAAATCAATTTTCACATTTTAATTTTTTAAGTTTAAGGTAATTTTTTTTTACTTCAGTTTATTTCAATACTGAAATGGAGTTAATAGTTTAGTTTTAGTTAATATAACACTGCTAACTGATCGTGATATGCTTTTGTCATTTTTATAATTTTTTTTTAAAAAAATATTTCTATTTAGCTTTAATTTATATTTATTTCAGTTTTGGTTTTAGTAATTTTAGTACTTTAACTTCACTTATTCATTTCGCTTGGCTGCAAGTCTAATTTTGTAAGTTCTCTACGTTTTTTAATCTATATTAGATTTTATTTATTCAGCTTTATTAAAATACCAAAACCGGTTTTTATATTTAAGTTACCAGATTCTTACCATTTTTTGTTTTTTGTTTTTTTATTTTTTTAATTAAAAGTTCAGTTCTTTATGAAATGTTCCAGAAATATTACCGAAACAAAACATTGTAAAAATGTTCAGGAGTCTCAACCCTAGATTGAATAGTGGTCTTTAACCTTATACTGACAACTTCTGGTGCCAAAAATACAATAATTGAAGCATTTATCCTGATAAGCGTGAACCACAAACATAACTGAGGATTAAAGTAACTCACGGTGAGCATCGGCGTGGTCAGGAGACCCCAGGCGAAAAACTCCAGGAAGATGACCACAACAGCATGATAGACGCTCGGCTTCCCGATGCCCTGCCGGACCTGCAGCATCACAGACATAAACAGCTCTTTATTAATAATGCTAATCATAATGCTGAATGCCAGCCTCCTCGGCTTTCAGTGGGACTCGTCTCATTGCTATTCCAAAAGACGAAAGAGATTCAGCCGTCCACAGTCTAATGTCTCAAAGAATTCACTGTGATGCTTAATATGCTCTCGCAAGAACGTCTTATGAATGAAAAAGTGAGTTAATAATGTCCTTTAATCTCGTTTATACATGAAGCAGGAAACACTGAGACGTTATCTGGCTGAAAACAGGAAAGTTATGTAATGGACAACATTTAACTCTCACTGGAGTTCTCTGAATCTTTCATGGATCGGTGAAGCTTTTTAAGGCTCTATGAGCACTTCTTGTGTAATGTGATAGAAAAGTTTCAGATATACATCAATAATGTAAGCAAAACAAAAAAGTATAATGCGAGTTGCATGTATGAATTTTAAACAACATCATGTGCTGCTTTATCTATTTCCTCCTTTAATTATTTTAGTTTTTTTGCATGACTGTGTTTAGAAAAAGAGTAGAAAATTGCATTTTGTAAAAATACTTTTCAAAATCTTTTGTTTTTTTGTACTGTTTCCAAATTAAGTCATGTATTTTTAAATACCTATACTGCATTTCTATCAAAAATATAAAATACACATTGATATATAGATATCTATATATATATATGATATTCTATATATCGGTGGGTGTGTATATACATATGTCAGTATATATATAATATATACAACTAAATGTTTGTTTATTTTTCATAAATATATATTTAAATATAATATATGTTAACTACTATAATAGTATATTTATTTTATATTTTATTAGAAATGCCATGTATACTTTATGTGCATATATGCAGTATTAGACACACACACACATTTTTTTTTTTTTTTTTTTTTATGCATTTTAGGTCAGATGTTTATCCACGCGCCTGTACAGTGCTTCAGCTAACATTTTTTTACCATATTATATATAGTATTAAATATTATATATATATCTATAATATATATTATATAATATATATAATATAATATAATATAATAAAAAAATTACAATATATTTGGTAGTGAAATATATTTATAAATATTAACGAGCATATATAAAAAAAACATTTTTATATGCAATTTATAACCATTACAATTTTTATTTAAATATTTTATATAAAAGCTTGATAAATTAACACACACACACCTCTATATATATATATATATAGATATTAATACTATTTAGATTATATAGATATCTGTGGTGTATACCTATATATATAGCTGAGCAAACAATCAAATTAGTAAATAAATATTTGTAAATGTCTTGCTGGAAGAATTAGTTCTGTCTTAAGATCAACAGGATGCGCAAATGACATCACAGACAGTAAGGAATGAATGAATGAATGAAGATTCCAGCGTCCCCATGACAACAGACTGCGTGCGTCAGATATGTGTTGTGTTACGTAATAACCGACAGCGGCGCTTCATTATAGCATTAGCATCACCTCAGCCTGCGAGAAGCCGTCGACATCGCACATGACACCTATCGACACACTGTGAGAAACGATATAAAGACCTTGTTATTACGACACTTCAACCGCAGTTAAAAAAATCCGAAATGATGTGATTTGTCAGCTAATGTTGGCCGAAGCGCTAAGAGCGCTCCTGCGCACGCACGATTAAATGCGTATTAGCCCTATAAATACACATTTTATTATTGTATATGTTTAAATGTTTTTACGGGAGTTACCGTAGCTAATATCAGACAACAGAAAAACACAGGCGCTCCAATGAGTGAGTGAATGAGTGAGTCTCAATGGCACACAGACTCATGCGTGTTGTTCTCACCGGGTTGTCGTGCTTCATTATGATCCTCTTGACCAGCACAACTCGGCTGGTGTGTTTTGGGTCTCTCTCGCCCATCTTCTTCATCATCTCATGATCACAGCTCGTGTGAGGAACGTAAAATCCGTCCTGCTGCGTGCATATCTGCGCTCCTTCCAGCTTTACCGCCGAGTACAGCCGTCCAACCGGCCAAAATAACAAATCAGTCGAGTTCCGCTCGGTTATTTGCGTCCAGTCAGAAGCAGACCGTCCGGATGAAACGGTGCCGCTGTGCCGTGTGTCACGTGATCGCAGCGCCGCCGCGCGGTCAGACTGAGACAGCGCGAGCAGCTTCAGATGGTGACAGAAAAAAAGCTCTGTTTTTAATCAGATGATGCATTCCCTTTTCAGAGGATGTTACCAAGGCTCAGACCAATTGTGAACTCTAATATTTCTAAATATCTGGATCTGTGCTTTTTGTAAGCAATCCCCCCAGAATTATACCTTTCCCTTTTTTTTTTATGATTGCACTATAGTCCACGCCAATGTTTGGGTCTGACCGTGGCTCCTATATATTCGATTTCGTTTCGGGCGCAATGTGTACTTATTCTTTCAGTCTAAAACACATCATTTTTTATTATATTGATGATAAAAATAGACCCCTAGAGCAGTGGTTCCCAACCACGTTCCTGGAGGACCCCCAACACTGCATATTTTGTATCTCTCCTTTGTCTGACACAGCCATTTCAGGTCTTGGACTTTCTTTTTTGAGTTGAATCAGGTGTGTTTGATTAAAGAGACATTGAAAACATGCAGTGTTGGGTGGGCTCCAGGAATGTGGTTGGGAACCACTGCCCTAGAGTACATTGTTAACTTCTTTATTTTATATGGCAGATTCTTTATTCATAAACAAAAGTTTGCAAATAATATCCCATCCTACCCACATTTTAAAACTGAAATAATATCACTTCTTAAATCTCTTAGTTGTATAAATAACAAAAAATCCCAAAGATTTATAAAATATTATGAAGAAATGTTTAATAAAGGGGTCATATGATGCGATTTACAAGAGTGTTACAAGCTGTTCGTGAATAGATAAGATCCCTGAAGTTGCAAAGACTAAAGTCTCAAAACCAAAGAGATATTCTTTATCAAAGTTGACTCTGCCACACCCCCCTAAAACGGATCATTCTAACACGCCCCCACATACCTAAGTCACAATGTGGGAAGATTAACCAAATGTCACCTCAAAGAAAGAGGTTTGGTATTCGTAACCGCAGTTAGTGTTGAAGCAGCATGTCAGGGAACGCTGTGTTTTCAGTTGAAAGCACAATCACTTATTTTGGTCTTCCCGACAGTAGAGCATTTAGATCTTTAAGATTACTAACAACATACAGAATGCATTTTATGACACCTTTCGGAACCTAGGATAGAGGTCTTCGCCTTTGCTATGACAATCTTGCGTTTCTGATCCGCTCACTGTTTTGTTACTAGTTTGTATTTGCTATTGACTGTTCAAATGCTGAGTTTTTTGGCATCGTGTGTTTGTGTGGTGTGTGTGTGTGTGTGTGTTTGTGAGAGCGAGAGAGAGAGAGAGAGACGAGAGAGAAAGAGAGAGCAAGAGAGAGAGTAAAGAGAGAGAGAGAGAGAGAGACAGGGTCATATCACATTGGAGTCAGCTGTCTTAACCGTGGCTGTGTACTGCAAACACATACCAGCTTCATCATTGTGTCTGTCACGCGACTCTGTTTCCCTTTCAGGCTTGACCTGATGGTAAAACTAATGACATTATTAAATGTCTTGATATTTACTTCGAAAGCTGAAGCTCATGATTATGGTAAGAGGCGTTACATTTCCAACACGTGCTTGCGGTGTTCGGCCAATCACAAAGCACTAGGTCAGCTGGCCAATCAGAGCAGACTGCACTTTTCGGAAGGAGGGACTTTGTAGAAAACTAAGTGTTTGAGGGAGGCGGGGCATAGAGGACTTACAATAGTGTACAGTATTTGAAAAATAATGTTTTGTTGAATATTAAAACATGTCAACATATTCTGTTTACACCAAATACACAAAATAATGTTCTTTAAAAAAGCATCATATGACCCCTTTAAAGACATGCATGTATTTAAAAAGCTTCCCCCGTTAATTACTGTTTTGTATGTTATTGTTTCAATAGTGGTAATGTATGCATTCTTGTGTCTCCTTGCCTTGTCATCTTTTTCATTGTTTTTTTGTATAATATTTTTGTTTTCTCTCTCTTTGTTTTATTATATGTATTTGTATGTAATTCCTTGACAATGTTCTTATGTTATTGAGCATGAATTAAAAAAAAATTGTTTTTTTAAAGGCTCAGACCAATAGATCACAATGGACCTTTTTCACATTTCCGGGTTTCTCAGCAGCGGAAGTCGTTATAGTTGGGTTAACTTGACGAGCAGTGAGTACCACAAATATATTTTTTGCATTCCCAGTTGCTGAAATAGCAAAAGAAAAACTCCACGATAGTGTTTTCATGACTTTCAAAAAAAAAAATTGAGAGAGACTGATAACGGCGGTCAGAAGAGAGAACGACGTCAATTGTACCGTTCCTCCCACAGACGCTGCATTAGAAACACCCTCGCATTAGCGTTAACTGTTCTTTTGTAATTTGATGCAAAGGTGATATAATACAAAGAATAGTTATAAATGTACATACATTTTTTTTTAAATACAAATATTAAAAACTTTTACGATGCTGAAGACCGTTGTCATCACAGTCTTGTGAAAAGGGTCAATTATTACAGGTTACTATAAATAACTTTAGTAATTTACTTATTTATTTACAGTCAGTTTTTTCACATATGAAGAGTTCAGAGTGCCGTTTGAAATTTTGTTCTAAAATGAGCATTTTTCTCAGGGTCCTGTGTGTAGGTTCAGTAATTTCACTTTAATGGCAATGAATAGGTTCTTTTCATTGTCATTAAAGTGAAATAACTGAACATAAGCATATGCTCATTTTAGAAAAAAAAAAATCAAACAGCACTTAGAGTCTGCACTTACTGTTTGAATTCTTTTGCCTACTGGATCCTTGGACATGGAGATGCATATAAATAGCATGATTTTCTGTTTCTATTTGGTATGCTATTCATTCACTGAAATTGACTTTGGCGTGCATATGATACGCAGTTTTCGTGCACTTCTAACCAGTGTTGGGGAAAGTTACTTTAAAAGTAATGCATTACAATATTGCTTACGATAACTAATTGCGTTACTTAGTTACTTTTTTATGGAAAGTAATGTGTTAAGTTACTTTTGCGTTACTTTTTAATCTGGACAGGGCTTGCTTGTTTTGATTTTAAAATAAAAGTAATATTTTTGGGCTAATTAAAAGCCTTTTCCACCAAAATTTAAATGATAAGCCTCAGGCTGAAGGGAAAGTACATTTACGTCCGTACAGTAGAATGCTGTACTTCAGCAATAAACACTTCAGCAATAAACAAAGACTCAAATGTTTGTCAAGAGTCATTTGTGCTTATTAGTACGCTTGAACTGGATCATCCGGGGACAGGTCCGAACAATAGATGACATTCGTTCCTCTATTTCAACACTATACGTTAACTATAGTGACTTGTGTTGATTCTTTACACTGGCACTTTAATTATGCAGGCTCGTGCCGTGGCCACACTTACTCCGAAGGCCCCCCCCCGCCGACGCAGATATAGTCGTTTAGTTCTCGTTATAGGCGTCAGTGAACGGGTCGCTGAAAGGACTTCTCATCTGGCTCGCCCCGTTTGCGGTTAGCGTTGGTCGTGAGTGTGTCTTCGCGCTGTTGCATTGACCAGCTAGCAGCGGAGGCTTCTCTACTGGGGGGGCCTCTCACTCCGCCTGCGTCACCAGGACTGACGGCCTCGCTGTCCCGATGAGGGTCAGCGAGGCTCGAGCATCGGGGTCGACTAGGAAGCATCGACTCTTACCTCTCAAAATGTAGTCTCCGGTGTGTCCAAAGTGTGCGGGGGAAGCCCGCTTGTCCGTCGGGTCCAACACGAACGGGCGCCTGAGCGGGGCTGTGTGCGGTCAGGGGGGTGTGCGAAATCTGTGGGGATGAGCACGATGGTAAAACAATATAAAGGGGGGTCTGCCACAAGACGCTCCGGGGAAAAAGGGCCGCGAGTCACGCGTGCCCCCGCAGACGGGGTGCGCGTGAGGGGGGGGGAAGGCGGTAATACACATGTGCGGAGTCGCCAACACTGGTAGAAACAGCTACGCCCCACCAGGGGGGCGGGGGCGGGCCAGAATACCCAAGTCAATTTCCGGCATATAAATGTATGCCTAGAAACAAACCGTGGGTCAAATGTATTAGAGGGGGAGGGGGGGGGGAAATGTCCTTGCTGTGTACCCGTGATAAATACAGTTGAGAAAAGAGAAAGAAACAGATTATGTGGTTCCTAATATGTTTTTAAAGTATATGTATTTTTGTGTAGTAAAATGTTTTTTCGTTGTGTACCTGTATAAAGACCTATTTATAAAATTACAGATTATGTAAATACAAAATATTGGTTTAAATGATCAAGTCTAGTTGAGTTAATCAGTTTAATATTGACTGGGTTTTGACTAATCATTTGCTTCAAACTTAACTATTTTTTATAGTTGCATCATTTAAGTTAACAAAATGTGCCGTGACCCATACTTGGAATTAGTGCGCGGCATACCATCGCAAAGTGCACACACACAGCAGTGAACATACACAAACCGTGAACACACACCCGGATCAGTGGGCAGGCATTTATGCTGCGGCGCCCGGGGAGCAGTTGGGGGTTTCGGTGCCTTGCTCAAGGGTCTCACCTCAGTCGTGGTATTAAGGTGGAAGAGAGCGCTGTACATTCACACACCTCCCACCTACAATCCCTGCCGGTACGAGACTCGAACCCACAACCTTTGGGTTATGAGTCCGACTCTCTAACCATTAGGCCACGACTTCCTAACTATCTCTTAAAGGGATAGTTCACCCAAAAATGAAAATTCTGTCATCATTTACTCACCCTCATGTCGTTTCAAACCTGTATGGATTTTCTGTATTCTGTGGAACACAAAAGAAGATATTTGAATTGTGGTAATCAGGGGGGACAGGTGTGTGGGGGGTGTGGTTGCCATTGACTTCCATAGTATTTTTTTCCTACTATGGAAGTCAATGGCAACCACCAATGTTTGATTACCAGCAATCTTCAAAATATCTTCTTTTATGTTGATGACAGAATTTTCATTTTTGGGGTGAGCTATCCCTTTAAATGGCTCTCTGTGGCAGCAGATCTGTTAGCATGATGAGCTGCTGAAGTTTGGTTATCTGTATCACTAGGCAACACTTTCCTCATCTTACCTCTGTTGGAGACACTGAACCTGTGTGTGAATGAATCCCAATGGACAGGAAAACATTTAGCACATGATCCGCTCCCTGCTGATTTTCACAGGACGTAGATTAAAGAAATTAACTGTAAGACAGTAACTTTAGACCAGCACTAAAATGGCTTTAGCAAGTGGACATTGGGTTGACAAGGAGATTGCAGGAGTACCACCAAGCCCAAGGTGCATTCATTCTGCTTGCAGAAGTTTATGTAATGCCATAAGGAGAAAAATAAGCATTACACTTATCATTTACAGATATGGCCATGTGATGACTGTAGCGGGAAATATCTCTTTCTTGTTTGGAGGAGCATCCAACGCGATCACAGAGGTGTGTGAGTCTAAGAAACCACTGAAAACTGTTTTATTTCATTGTTCATAAAGATTATTGATTCAAACATAGTGCCAGTGCAACTGTTTCTTATCCTTAGGATGATCCTCCAATATATCTGAATGACTTTTACATGATTACAGGTACCTTTGGTGAAATATGTCACTGCTGACACATAAGTGAATGTTTGTTCCTAAACGCATTATTGATTTCATGGTAGTCTGCATCTTTTCAAGTGTATTTTTCTTCTGTTTTAGTTTCACCTAATCAAGTTACATGGGAGCTGATGCCTCAGAAAGGTGACGTTCGCACAGTAAGAGAAGGACACATACTTTATGATAATGAGAGAGTTCATATATTAATATTTAAAACTAAAACCTCCACTGTTCAAAATTTGGGGTCAGTAATTTTTTTTTTAAATAAGTCTCTTCTGCTCACCAGGGCTGCATTTAATTTTGATCAAAGATACAGTAAAAATTGGCATATTTCTACAATTTAAAACTGCCTGTTTTGTATGTGGATATCATTTAAAATGTAATTTACTCTAGTGATAGTACAGCTGAATTTTCAGCATCATTACTCCAGTCTTCAGTGTCACATGATCCTTCAGAAATCATCCTGATATATATTTCCTTTTTTTTCTAATTTCTTTATTATATTTATATGTATTTTTAATTCAATATTTCAAAATGTATTTAATGATGTAATTGTTTGTATTTTCCCCCTCCATATATACAGATGGTGCATAGTGATATGTTTTTTTTTTACTGTGCATTTTAAAATTTAAGCTAACCTGAAATACTACAAATACAAGAAACCGAGAGCAAATAATAATAATAAATGTTCTTTTTCAACTCAGCGCATCTTGGGAAATATTATTTCAATGTCAAAAAAAAAAATTCTATGTCTAATATTCTGCTTTTCTGCTCAAGAAACATTTCTGATTATTATCAATTTTGAAAACGCTTAATATTTTTGTGGAAACTGTGATATATTTGATTTTTCCAGATTCACAGATGAATAGAAAGTTCAAAAGAACGGCACTTATTTGAAATAGCACTCTTTTGTAACGTTAGAAATGTCTTTGTGATCAATGTAATGCACTGTAGTGTCTGTGTTGATTGTAAACTATCACTTTTTATCAATTTAATGCATCCTTTCTTAATAAAAATATAATTTCCTTTAAAAAAAAAAGCTACTGGCCCCAACTGTTCAACAGTAGTGTGTATGTACATTAAAAAACACTTAATTTTGATAATAAATCAGAAGTCCATCATCAAAACACGCTTTTTCTTTTTTCCCATAGTGTCGTTAAAGGAAAACTCTATTTGTTTGGAGGTTCCTCACATCCTGAAGCTAAAGAGTGTCTCCCAGGCGTGTTGCTTTGACACTGGTGAGACTCTAGACCTTTGATTGTGTAAATGCATGTGACTTTCTGATTAAACTGAACAGCTTGTGTTGATGTGGATTGTCTTGTGCGTCAGTGACGATGACGTGGGAGAAGCTGCTGACTGGAGGAGTGTCTGTGGACTCTGAGACACAGCGCAGCGGCTCTGGGAGAGAAGATCTATGTGTACGGAGGGATCCTGGACGGCGTCACTACAGATGACCTCATGATGTTCAACACCGGTCAGTACTGTGAGGACTTCAGCCGTCTCAGACACTGGACTGCATTATTAGCCGTGTTCAGGGATATTTGTGTTTAAGTTAACAATTCAGAGGCCTCTAAATGATCAAAACGTTGCTAATAAACCTGTCACACTCAATCTACTCCATATGCCTTCTGTCCTGGATTTGAAACAGCATGCTCTTTCAGTGTAATTGTAGAAACGTCCAGCTTCAGCTGCTGCTTCTCGTGTATCTGCGGTCAAATCTTGACTGATTTTTATCAAGTAAACGTGAGAATAACTGTAGTAATATTTCCAGATGAACACTTACTGGACTGAAGCAGCTCAGCTTTACTTGATTCTCCATCAATCATATTTTTTTGAAAAATCAGTGCGTCTCAAATCTGATCCTCAGGATCTTTTGAGGAACGTTTGTTTCCAGAAGCTTTACTTTCACTGTTCCTCAGCGGAGGAATGATCTTCACAAGCCTCCAGAACATCTCACATCTTCTGAGGAGTGTTTATTTCTTCAGCTCTCAATCAGCATTGCATTGCATATGTTTGGATCATTTCAATCTCATTGTACTAAGACATATTATTGGAGATATAGAGCGACGACTGATATTTAGATCATTTTATGTAAGTATCTGCTGTACTCTTATAAATATCTCACTGATTACAAGCATAAGATTTTCATAATTTTTCATCGATAAAAATATCAGCATCTGCACCAAATTGCATATTTTTGCTCAGTTTGAGTCTCTATAAAGTTGAGGTGTTTTTTTTCCTCCATATTCTCACTGTATCAGACAATAAAATCCTGATGGATCAAATATGATGAAAACAAACCACCTACATGTTCCTCGGTATTCTCATTTAACTCTATTTTGTCAAGGTTCAATAAGTCTTTCGCTTTTTCAAACAAAAAACAATCCCACTATTTTTTTTTTTTACATTTCAGATGTTAGCTTTACAGTTTTTAAAGAAATTGATTATGAAAAAATGGAAACTCTGTCATAACTCACTCTCTCGTGTTGTTCCAAACTCAAAAAAATACTAAAAGCAATCCCTATGAAAGTCATAAATCGCATCCAAATTTAAGTCGTTATTCGCTGATAATTGTTTTAATAGTGGTGCTTTTCTTCTTTCAGTGTCGTTGAATTGGATGCCTATTAAAACTACAGAAGCTCTGCCTTCAGCAAGGTCAATACTGATCATTAAACTGTGAAACAGTGAGTAGAAAAACATATAAAAGAGCTTATATTGTAACTTTAGCAGACTGAGTGATTGTTGGAAATGAAGCTGTAATTGTCGGCCATCTGTTCAAAACTGCAGTTTTATCAGCTGTGTTTATTGTGTGGTTTTCCTCATCCAGAGACTCCAGCTCAGCATCTGCTGTCTTCTTCTGCTTCTCTTCTGTAGATGTGCTCACTCATTAGCTGTGGTGGCTTAGCAGATATTCCTGTTCGGTGGATCTGCAGAGGATGGGTCTCAAAGCAAAGAACTCGGGTACAACACTGGGAATACCCGCCGGGATACATTTATTCACATAAGAAAGATTGAGACTGATTTACACAGCTTGAGCGACTGACTGCAATGAACTAGTGAATGTGTTTTCTCATAGAGACTCTGCTGTGGGAACAGTGTAAGATAAAAGGAGAGGATCCTGTTGTGTGTGCCGGTCAAACCTTTACGCCACATCATGACAAGGAATGCCTTTTTTTTTCCTTTTTTTTTCTTTTTTTTTTCTCTTTTTTTTTTTTTTTTTGAAAGAAATTTATACTTTTATTCAACAAGGATGCATTGATCTTATCAAAAGTGAGAGTAAAGTCATTTATAATGTTACTAAAGATTTAGATTTCTAATAAATGCTGTTCTTTTGAACTTTCTATTCATCAAAGAATCCTGAAAACTCAAATGTGTCTCTACTAGAGTTTGGACTGCAGGGTGTCAGTAATAGGTGTGTCTTTCTCTGACTAAAACACGGCTTTCGTTACCAGTTTCACATGAAAGTAATGTTCTGTTATTCAAATAATTTCCGCTTGATCAGCTTCGCCCCGACAAAGATTCCCAAGGTGAAATACGAGCTGAGTCTCCAGTGACCGTGAAGAGCTACAGGAGTGAAAACATTCAGATGACTGACGTCACACACCTCCATTACAATCAACACAGACACTACAGCGAAATACATTGATCACAAGTGACAGTGAAGACATTTATCATGTTACAAAAGATTTCAGTTTCAAATAAATGCTGTTCTTTTTAACTTTATCAAAGAATACTGAAAAAAGCATCACAGTTTCCACAAAATATTGTGCAGCACAACTGTTTTAAACATTTTTTGGGAAAAAAACTCTCTTAATAAGCAGAAATGTTGCTTGAGCAGTAATCAGCTATTAGAAATGATTTCTGATGGTCATGTGACACTGAAGACTGGAGCTGGATAGATTACTTACTAATTGTAATCTGTTACTGATTATAATTGTAATTAGTCATGTAATCTAGGTTACTTATTCTTCTACTTTTTAGCTTACTTTTACCTTACTTGTTTTAAACTTGCCATTAAATGTACCACATTTATATAAAAAAGCGTTAAAAATATATATTTCGTTCTTTGATGTCAACATCATGAAATGCATAAAACATTACATTACTCCAGGTTTTTTTTTAAATGTTAAAAAAAATTAGGGAAAATCAATAAATTATGAATAATTTACTACCATTGTGTGAATAACACAATCATGTAATCCATAAAAAAGTAAGTATAATCTGATTATGAGCATTTTAAAATGTAATTTAATCTAATTATGACTTCTTCATTTTTGGAATCTGATTAAGTAATTTTATCCAGATTATATGTTGCTGAAGACTGGAGTAATGATGCTGAAAATTCAGCTTTGATCACATGAATAAATTACATTTTAAAATATATTACAATAGAAAACTGCTTTTTTAAATTGTATTAATATTTCACAATATTTTACTGTATATTTGATCAAATAATGAAGCCCGGAGACGTAAGAGACTTCTGTCAAAACAACTGAAGGGGTCATATGATGCGATTTCATTTTTCCTTTCTCTTTGGAGTGTTACACGCTCTTGGTGCATAAAGAAGATCTGTAAAGTTGCAAAACTAAAGTCTCAAATCCACAAGAGATATTCTTTATAAAAGTTAAAGAGTCAACCACGCCTACCTAAAACGCCTCGTTCGAACACGCCCCCACATATCTACATCATCTATGTGGGAAGATTTGCAATACGCCGCCCAAATGTTCACGCAAAGAAACAAGTCGTAACTTTTATTCTCGCTGTATTATTATTGTTGTTGCCGCCATGTCGTGAAGACGCAGTGTGTTTCGTTGTGAAAGTGAACTACTTTGTTTGGTTTTCCAAAAGAGGATGATATCTGCTTTGTCATGCCTGGAGCTGATCCGTGCCGGTCGCTGAGGAAATAAATCAACTTCACACAGTGGATCGCCGGATTGGCTTTCACCGAGGACGAAGCGGAGTCAGGCCCGGGGTCGTCACATGTGGTTGCCAAAGGCCTCCTTCGTCGAATCCGCCGGCCGCACCGCTCACTCTAGCCCGCAGTGTGTTTCGTTGTGAAAGCGAAACTACTTTGTTTGGCCTTCCAAAAATGTACACGACTATAAATCAGTGGTTAAGTTGTATTTACAACACCGTTCCAGAACAGTTCAAACCAAATATACAGATGTGTGCCAGCACATTTTTATAGAGGACTGTTCCTGATCCTCGGAGAGTAGACTACAATGCCGGCTGTTCTGACTCACAGACTGTCCTTTTTCATATTTAAAGAATTTGCCACTGATATTCAAACGCAGTTTTGAAGGCATGTAGAGTAGCGCTTTGTTGTTCATCATTTCTCGATCATAAATGCGACATCTGTTTTATGTTTACGCGGCGCGATGCAAAGCAACACGCGTAAAAAGACAGTATAATTCCTTATAATCAGTAATTATGTCCCCACTGGATGCACGAATGCCTCGTTTATAATGGGTTTTAATGTTTTTGTCTCGTCGCTCCGGCCGGGACAGGGCATCACAGTATGGTGAGGGGTGTAACATTTCCGTCACACGCTTGATGTATTCGGCCAATCACAAAGCACTGGAAAGCTGGCCAATCAGAGCACACCTCACTTTTCAGAGCGATGAGCTTTGTAAAAATCGTCGCGTTTCAAAAAGTCGAGGCATAGAGGAGAAACAATAATATACAGTATGTGGAAAATAATTTGTTTTTTTAACCTTAAACCACATGAACACATTTCATTACACCAAATACACAACATAATGTTCTTTTTAGCAGCATCATATGACCCCTTTAAAATTCTTACCGACCCCAAACTTTGAACAGTGCAGATTTTAGCTTTAAATATGAATGAATATATGAGAGAAAGTGTACTCTTGAGATGCATCATTTCTTTACATGTAAGGAAATATATGATTTTATAACCAGTGCATCAAACTCGTGTCGCTTTCATCCAGGTGAGCGTTCACAGAGATTTCAGTGCCGTTCATGAACATGATCATGCTTTTGCCATGTCCAAAAAACTAGACGGGTAGAGATTATGCCTTGTTGTTTATTTCACATTAACTGTCTAAAAAAATCATCTTATAAAGCAAAACTGAATCTGCTCTCATCTGAAACAGAGAAAAGGAAGCGCTTGCACGAGACACAGAGGCTCTACAAAACGAGCGATACGCTCAGAACCAGCATCTGCTGAGACGGAAACAGGTGCTGCTGGTCAAACTGATGTCATGCGACTGAGTTTCTTGGACGTGTTTGTTCTTGTTCTCAGAAGCTTGTGGTTGTGACTAGACAGGAACTTCAGGATATGCTGAAACGACACAGGACTCAGAACGAGGCCTGGCTGCGCGCGAGAAAGACAGAAGAGGAAGGAGCTGTGTAAACTGAGGGTGTGTGACCACAGACATTCACTTCAGACAAACCGCTGCTGTCAGATGGAGACACCAGCTTCTTTTAGCTTGGAGCAAATAGTTTTAGTGCTTTCATCTTTGAATAACTGTTATCATACTGTAGCATTCACTGATTGTTGTTTGTAAGTAATTAGTAAATGATTTTTTTTTTTTTACTTTTTGCATGAACTATTACTTTAAATAAAATGACATGAATTCATATGCATACATACCTACCACATGCTTCTTTATATATATATAATATACCAGATATATATATTCTGCTTTTATTGTTAGTGATTTAACAAGTCAAATGTCAACAGACTATAGTGGCTGTATATATTATAGTAACATTTATTCATATTTTGAGGTCTTATTTTTAGATTTTTAGTTTCCATCACTTTTAGTTCACGTTTAGTTATTTTGTTATGTGCTTCTGTCATTTCTATTTAGCTTTATTTCAGTTTTTGTCAGTTTTGTGGCTTAAGCTTCACTTATTTCAGTTAGTTGCTGAATAAAATAATATTATTTTTTTATATATTTATATCATTTTTCTGATATTTCTCTTTTATGTTATTTCTCACTCTGTATTATCTGTATATAAAAGAAATTGTCATAGTGCATATTAAAGCAATAAGCCCCAAGAAGCCATGGTTTACAGTGAATTTATAACAGCTAAGAGGGTTTTAGGCAGTCTAACAACGCCCCTTAGCTGTTATAAATTCACTGTAAGCCACGGCTTCACAGGGCTTATTGCTTTTATAAAACGGTTATTCCATAAACGTAGTACGTTTTCACAAAACAAAACAGCAAATAAAGTGTAAAGATATTAATAAAAACAGTATTCTTCCACCAAACAATGTAGCTCCTCTGTGGCCAAGCAACAGACAAATGTAAACAAAGCTGTATTCCTTTGTAATTAATTTACAACAGCTTCGCACTTGGCTCAGCCAATCCAGAATCAGGACGGAACTCTCCGTTTTATAAATATAATGTATAATGTTAAAAAAAAAAAGATTCTAGAAATACACTTTTTATCTGATTTTTGAGCCAAAAGCTAAAATGCATTTTTGCATGAAATACTCCTTTAAAAGTCCATTTCGAGTCAGCCGTACTTGAAGGAACCGTGATGTTCTCTCACTGTAATGAATGAAATCGTCTCTACAGGAGCCGCTCACACTGAACTCACAAACTCAAAACTCTGGCAAACGTCTCATTTTATGCGTGGAGAGACTGACAGCTGTTTAACATTTCAACATGCCTCTCTTTATTTATCGATTGGGTGTGAATCTTCCAGGAGGACGTGCTCCAGGAGCAGCAGAGGCTGATAGAGGAGCAGTGCAATATCCAAAAACGCAGTGAGCAGCTCCTGTCCATTATGCAGCAGTTCAAAGGCATGTGAAGACACTGTCTCCATGGCAACCGCAGAGGGAGACGGGCCGAGTTTTGTTTGGGAAACTGTGAGATTATTGATGCCACTCCCTTACGGAGAGAGATATGGGTTCGTCTGTGGGATGATGATTTGCTTGTCCCACCGTATGTGTGTGTGTGTGTGTGTGAACCTGTTATTTATCACGTTATGGGGACCAATGTCCCCACAGGATGTAATACTAGTGAATTTTGACCTGTGGGGACTTTTGAGTCCCCATGAAGGAAACAAGCTTTTTTTGAGAAAGTAAAAATGCAGAAAGTTTCCTGTGAGGGGTAGGTTTAGGGGTAGGGTTGGTGTAGGGCAATAGAATATACGGTCTGTACAGTATAAAAACCATTACGCCTATGGGATGTCCCTTTAAAACATGGAAACACAACATGTGTGTGTGTGTGTGTGTGTGTGTTAATAAACGTCATAATGCATTAGACGACCTCATTACCAGAGATACCTGTAGAGCACAGGATGATTTGTGAGGCATGTGAAAAGATGAAGATGAACATGAACTAAACTGAGGTTTAACACCAAGCTCCATGTCGTTTATTTTCATGTTTCTCCACAAGCTTGTGTTTTATATCAGTTGAGAGAAACTCGAGGCCCTCAGGTCACTAAGTTGAATCTTGACCAGATATCAGTTATGAAAAAAATGGTAGTCCAGGATTTATTTATTATGTAATGCCCTTAAACTTATTTTTCCTTTTTATAAGATGCTGTTATTCAAAGCAACTTGCAAAACAGGTCATTTTAATTACAGACCAAAAAAACATTAAAGTAATTAAAATGAATATTAATTACAGAAAAAAGGACTATATGACAATTTAATGAAAATGTATAACAGTATAAATATGTAATATGCAAGCCTTATACACTCAGTCCCAAATATATATAATCTTTTATATTTTTAATGATTTTAGAAATAAACTTTTTATCTAACCTTACAGAGTGAAACATCTATAAATATAAAACACAAATATAAAATGAATATATAATATGACTTTAATATGCATTTATATATTCATAAATATCTCACCTTGCTAACTGAATTATTTTATATATGTATATATTATAATACCAAACCGTATATGCCATTTTATGAAAATGTATTTACATAGCCTATACATTTATACTATCAAACCTTATACATCAATATATGATCTAAAAATATCAGTAATAAAATAGTTAATGATTATATGTTTCATTTTTCAAGTACACTTTTTATCTGATGTTGTCATCTTAATATTCTTATTTCATGCTTTTTAAGATCTCTTACAAAAGGCAAAAATAAAAAGAGCAAAAATCAGAAATCCTGCTGTATTGAAAATGTCTGAAAATTTTCATAAAATCAACAAAAGTAAATCTGAATAACAAATCTTAAGAAACATCTTGATACGTAATATTTCATAATATGTACCTATTTTGAGTGAATATTTCATTATTATTTAAGTCAAAAAATAATAAAACTACACAGCCCTTTATGCTATATAAAACAGATTGCGTAGGCTATTGGTGAATTCATAAACTAATTTTCATGTAAAGTATAGCACTGTCCAGCCCATCAAATTGTCAGTGGGTTTTTGAAGGGGACAGTCATGTCCCAACTCCTGTCGCAGTGCTTGCGCATGCGCACACATCCTCGCCCAGCCGCGCCGAACGCGGCCGAAGAAAGCCGATGCGAAACGGTCGGCGGCGCACTATTTGGCAGGAAGGCTTCGCGCACGGCGCCAGGCAGCGGAGCACTATATGGCAGCGGAGGAGGGGAGGGCTAGAGCTCGGCCGCATTCGGGGCCGCCTGCGCTCATCAAACGCTGCTCATTGAACACACAGTGAGGCAGAGCTGGAGTGGAAATATTTTTTATGCCGCAATATGCGTGAATTTCTAAAATAAACCCGGGGTAAGCGAGCATCCATGCCACATTTATGCAGTGCACTTGAATAAAAAAGCGAAATGCGACAAGATTGAGCTCAGAGCTGCAGTGGAGGGAGTGAAGGGGGTTTTGGGGCGACGCTTGATCCAGACGTTTCTGTTGAAAATGTGTTTCTTGTGCTTCCTTTGTTTCTGCTGCGGGATTGTAAATAAGAGCTTGAGCCAAAATGGCGGCCGGAGCCGTTGAGCTGCGTCGAGCTAGGAGCTATTGCACTGCGTTTAGCCACACGCTTTTATCACTTAACGCTCTTTTATGGCTTTCTTTCCCCTTTTGGATGATTTGTATGCAGTCGTAGCATTTAGGATAAGATACCTGGGCGCGTTGGAGGTGAATATGTAGCGTTTAATGAACAGAGTTAGCGAGATGGAGTCAGCTAGCCAGACAGATTTGAATGTTTCTAATGACAAATTGAGATTTTGTGTTCACAAAACGCGCACTTATTGCTCTTTTCTGTCTTGTGTCGATCGTTAAATGGCCTGTATGCAATGTAATGCTTTCTTTGGTCCTCCATGTTAGCTGGTAATGTTATCTCTCTCTGTAATTCTTCAAAAAGGATGCTTTTGTACACATACAGGCTGTTATTCATGTGTGTAAATGTGGTCGTTTTCACCAAAACTAGACAACTTGCAGTGCTGCTTGTCATCTTGCTTGTTAATGGCATCCCTGAAACCCAATCTGGCCAACTGGTCTCACTGCATTGAAGGATCTGGCCAATTTGAAATGTAAGGTCTTGAATGCATTAGTCTCATCTGATGCTCAGTGGTCAGGTTGCATTGAGAAAGTCTGCTGAATTTCCATGAGGAACAACACATGAATCATTCTGGGGGTTTGTTTGGAAGGGGGCGGTGGTTCATTTGTATTTCATGAGTCTGCTGAAGAGTTTTGTAGGGCACCTCTGGAGGATTCATTGATCAATTAGGCTTGTAAAGGAGAGATTACAGCAGAGAAACAGCCACTGCGGTGGGCTTAAACCTTTTTGTTAGCTTCTGAATTGTACTATTTTTGTGGACCAACCACTCCAAATAAAGCGAAACACAATCATATATACGTAAATGTGTAATGCATGCATAATTTTATTTGTATATCTTGTTACATGGCTCTAAAACTATCATTTTCCTTTTGTATCCTTTCCTTGGTTTCGATTGGTCAGTCCCACCACGTTATGGATACTGTTCAATAACAGCATTTTTCTGCATCATTGAGCTGGCTTTAATTGCATCCAGCATTGTCAGACGCTGTCATTATAGCAGCCACTGGCCAGCATTTGATACAGCTCAGTACTTTTGCCTCTACAGCCAAAATATATTAGATTCTCATACGCTGGAAAATGCATTTATTGCATATACAGAATTGCTCCATCATCCATGCGCAGGTCTTTAACACAACACCATCGAGTTCAGTTATAGCCACGATTTTGCTCAGCGTTGGAGATCCATTATCATGAGTGTGGGTTTATGTAAAATGTAGTTAACTTCAGCCACAATATATTAGCCAGGGAACAGTGTAGGCCAGACCTGTCAAGAACATGTCTGGGTCTAGTTTCACCTCAGGAAATAAGAAATGTTTTGCTTAAAGAAAATTATTGCAGTTTTATCCTAGATTTTAATGTGAGAAAACAGAACATATATAGCGTATTTGTGCATTATGATGGCATTTGTGTTGCCTTTAATTGATGTTGCATTGAAGTAAAACAATGTAATTTTAGTAGAAATACTGTAATTTAGTTTAAGAACCTAAAGAGAACCACCACTGAAAATAATTACAATAATATACTTGTGTGGATACATTTGGAAGCAGAAATGTAAATTTTCATCTTAATCTGTTCATCTTCATTTTTAAAATAAATCTTAATTTTCCTAATACTAAATTTTTAAATTCTTGAATGATGGGCTGAAGTGTCTTTGTGTTTTTGTCAATTTCACCCAATGTTATGAAAAATATAACAGCAGAAACTGAAATAAGAGTTGGTTTGAAAGGTGCATGAGGGATATTTTAAATATATTGAGGGCAAAACATTGCAAAAATACTTGGGTCAAGTGTCTTAATAACTTTGGCATCATCTCAACATCTTTATCTAAAAGTAACATGGCAGGATGCCTTAAAAAAGGAGGACTGACCTTGAGTTAATGTTCCTGTCTAGCTTGTTATTTTCGTGGCAGTTACAGACTGTAAAATTGAAAATGGAAGTAGTATTATTTGAGTCCTGCTGTGTTGGAAAATAACAATAAATGCATGTTCTGGTGTATTTTATGGCATTTTACAATTTGTAAAAGAATTATTATTACTATAGATATATATATATATATATATATAATATATATATATATATATATATCGATATATTGAGGTTGGATTGCACTAGGTCTTGTACTGTGCAATGGGACTGTTTTATAAAACATGTTATGGTTTTGATTCAATTGGACGGTCTGGTAGAATAAATGAGTTTGCTGACGTGGTGTAAGGAAGCCCTGAGCTCCCTGTGCTTGTAGCGTACTCCTGTTGTGTTGTATAACGGCGTCTGCTTGGCTTCCTGAATAATGCAAGTCTCATGTCATGGCTCATCTGCTCTGCTTTCTTTGGTATTTTGAGTTTTGGGATGTCAGATGGGTGCCATTTTTACTGAATGCCGATTTTCAAAGCATGAACCTTTACATGGGGTTGAAATTAGAGCCCGACCGATATATCGTTTTGCAGATAGAGCCTTGTGCCGAATATCGGTATCGGCGAATATGAAGTGGATATGAATTTTTTTACAGAACATTAACGCAGATAAAATGCTTGAAATGGTGTAATTACTTAGTTTGTCCAGCAGAGCGACGCCCTATGTTGCTACTGGTGACCTGGATTAAACGCTTTTAAAGCTAAGTCTATGGAAAACCATGAAATGGCCATATCTCCGTAAAAGCGTGGCATAGCCGCACACAGTCGGGGATCCTTCAGCTCGCGGAACCCTCTCGAACGTGAATCGAGTGTATGCCTAGAGGTCTGGTTAAATTTGCGGTCCGGCGCTGACCAATCAAGCGATCCCGGGGGGCTACCGATACACGGAGGGTGGTGTTCGAGACGGCTCCTCGAGCTGAAGGGATCTCCCGAATTTGGTGGAGATCCGCCGACGCTTTCGCAAGATAGTGACACCAGTCAACACTTTCACTTCAGTAAGGAGGTTTCAACCTTTCAAGGATTAAGTTATTGTCTGAAATATATTTCGCAGTAATAGTTCATCCAAAAATGAACATTCTGTCATTGTTTACTCACCCTCATGTCGTTCCAAACCTGAATGACTTACTTTGTTCTGTGGAACATAAAATAATATATTTTGAAGAATGTTGGCAAGCAAAGAGTTTCGTTTTCCATTGATTCCTCAACTTTAAATCACATTTAATGTGGAGCATCTTCACTCTCCTTCAATTAATATGTGACCGTTTACATACCCAGAGCGTTTTCTAAACGTTTAAGCTGACGTTCCTGTATTTATTTAGGTTGCTGGAGCCCTTCTGAGGGAGGTCTGGATCAGTACCCATCTGCGCGGGCCCTGAGAGGGCGACCCGTCAGACGGGCATCGGGCGAGCACGTTACATGCCAGCGTATCTTCTTTTATTTTGACTGCCCCCTTTAGGCTGAATCCCTTCTCCCCTGATACTCTTTCATTCATCAGAAAGAGTAGAGGATATTTTGACCCTAGTGCGGCAGCCGGGCTGCTCCCCCACACACAGATGAATGAAGACCCCATTCGGGAAGAACGCGGCCCAGAGATCCAGAGCTGATGCAGGTCAGAGCGGCGCTTTGATTTCTGAAGATCATTGTCTGAAATGTCTTTTTAATAATAACATGTTTGCTGTGTCTGTGATTAAAGGGCATGCTGGTGTCTCTGCAAATATGATGAAGAAAAAGAATTCTCATAAGTAAGTTTTCTTTTGATTGTGTTTTAGGGCTGAATGTGGGAATCTTAATTATTTTACATTATATTATGCTCATGTTGATAATATAGCAATGAATTTAAAGGGGTCATGGGAAGCAAAATTCACTTTTACATGTTAGCAAGTTTCACGATGAATGCGGCTAAAGTTTACCATCTCTCAGAGAGCGGCTGCTCACCCCACGGAAGAGAGGGGCGGGGTCAGCAGAGCTCATTAGCATTTAAAGAGACATGCACTGAAACAGATGGCTGTGCTTGACGGTAAAAAGGGTGTTGGTTTACACTACCATTGAGAAATTTTAACCAAAGTATGTTATAGACTTCATTAAGACACTAAAAAAATCATATCAACTTGTGGAAAATGGGCATCTGATGACCCCTTTAATAATAATTTTATCTTCTTTTTTTAGTGTGTGAATTATATATATATTATTAATATTTTAAAAAGCGACACTCATAGCACTCATAATTTAATAGTTATGCATTTTAAGAATTATAATTTTTAGAGTGAAATATTAGTAAGCTTTTTTGTGTGTGTTGTGTAGGGCTGAAGGTGGGAAGTGAATTTAATTATAATAGAATTACATATATAATATTATAAAATGTTTTTTTCATATTGATCGTAATATATCAGTAACTAATAATTCATAAATAACACTTCTGAACCTAGTTACATTTTAAGTGATGGTGTTGTTGATGTGAGTGTTGTATTGACAGTTAAAGATTAGTAAAGCGCTTTTATGTTGATGTGTGTGTTAGCTGGTGTATAATATAGTATATTTACATTTTTATATTACATTTAAAAATGTTTTGTCCATATGAGCATAATTACCAATTCAGAATTATTATTATTATTTTTATTTATTAGTAACAGTGTGACTTTAGGTGAATATATTTCTGTATTTCATTTGTGTAGCCGGGATTGCACACCGAATACGATACATTAATTATTCGAATATATTAATAATTTTAAAAATGTTTAATTCATATTTATTGTAATAAAAATATGTATGTATTAAGAGAATCATTTTCAGCGTTTGTAGATGCTTTTTGTTTAGAGCTGAATGTATAAAAATATGAATTTAGATGTTAATTTTTAGTTAAATTCAGAATTGAGTACTGTATACTTACAGGGTCGTAAATTAGGGAAGTATATTTTTCATTGGATTGTGTATGGATGAACACTTGAACATGAATTGTTATAGGATATTCATATTTTTAAAACGTCTTGGATAAAATATTAAATATTAGGGTAATTTATTTGCGTGGTTTAATATTTTTTTATACTATATTATTATTGATTTAAAAAAAAGTTTAATTAACCTCATATTGATTATAATATAATTTTTTTACATTTAATAGACATTATAATTAGTAATTTATAATGTTGAATGTTAGTTGAAGCGTAAAATTGATTCAAGATTAAAGCTGAAGTGTGCAATTATTTAGTTAGTTAATTATTTTAAATGTTCAAATATTTTCTCTTTGTTTAGGACGAGATCTGTACGACTATCCCAACCAGTACCATACGGATGAAGTGTTGTTTTTTTGTTGTTGTTGAAATAATGCCCTTCACCTTGAAACTGATTCAGAATTCAGCGTCTGGGGAATGTAAATGCTCTAATTTGCTAATGTTGATGATCTGACAGGAAACACAAAAGCAGTGTAGGCCCCACCAAAGCAGTGGCTCAGCCGCGGAGGAACATCGTGGGCTGTCGTATCCAGCACATCTGGAAGGAGGGCAGCGGCGCGGCGTCGCAGTGGAAAGGCACCGTTTTAGACCAGGTGCCTGTCAACCCCTCGCTCTACCTGATCAAATACGACGGCTTCGACTGCGTCTACGGCCTGGAGCTGCATAAAGACGAGAGGGTGCAGGGACTCGAGGTCCTGCCAGACAGACTCGGTACCCGCTTTACTTCATTCATTGACAGCAGACATAGAAAGAAGAGTGCAAACCAGTTTAATTGAGCTGCATCATTAGTGACTGTTAGTGCAGCAATGAGCAGAAAAGACATTTTATTATTCTATTATATTAATATTTTTAAAATGTTGCTCATAATAAACATAACATCTATGAATTGGGCTGAATGTGTGAATATGCATTCAATTATTTTTATTAGTATTTGTAGTTTTGTATTCATATTTTAATTGTTGCACTCATATTGCTCATAACATTTATGCATTTAATAATGATCTTTTTCTGAGGGGGGCTGAATGTGTTGGTAAATAGATAATTTTCTTCATAGTAGAGTTGGACTGTCAAAAATAGTTGAAAACACTAGAATTCGAAGTTTGTATGAATATTCAATATTCGAATTTAATTTTATATAATTATAATTTTAAGCTTTTAGCTTCTCTCCGGAGGCCACAAGAGGGGGCATCGAGCAAAATATTATGCACGTTTATTCAAAGCAATAAAATAGCACGACTATCTTTGAAAAGAGTGCATAATGTTTATAAACCATATTTAATTAAGTTGCTTAAACAATTAGAAACACAACCGCATCATGTATGTATGTATAATTTAATACAAAGCACCGAAAGCCAATCACAAAGACTACTTGTTCATTTAAAAACATGAGATGCAGTGGGATGGGGAAAAAGCGCCACGAAGTCTTGAGACGTGTTTTTTTAAAAGTTGAACTTGCATTAATTTTACATGGCTTTCTAAACACGCTACTCTTTTGTGCGAGACGCGAGTGCAACGCTGATAGATGTCCCTCTAGAAAATGCGATAAATATGCGTTCTGTGTGAATGGCTTAGTTTCAGTTTTGACGTAAACATCTTCTCCGCATTAATGTTCTCTTTTCCCGCAATATTTTGAATGAACAACGTAGCAGCACCGCATCTAGTGGCTTTAACTGGATAGGCTAACAAAAACATTATAATGCAACGACACTTACATCGTCATCGCACTTGTGTGCCACTGATAAGGCTGCCTCCATAACTCACAGCTAAAATTCAGATGCAACGTTTTTGCATTCGAATGTGGAATTTTATTTTAAATTCAACGAATATTCAAAAAAAAAATTTGACAGCCCTAGTAGTAGTTGTAGTATTGTATTAATATTTTTTAAATGGTGCACTCATATTGCTCATGCTTTATTACATTTATAAATTTAATAATGATAATTTTCAGTTTGGGCTGAATGTGTGAATATGAATATTATTTTTGTATTCATATTTAAAATGTTGCACTCATTGAATTTAATAATTATAATTTTCAGAGTTAAATATTAGGTGAAGCATAATTTTTCTGCGTGTGTTTTAGGGCTGAATGTGTGAATATACATTTTAAATTGTATTAATATTTGTAAATTGTTGCAATCATTGCGCAATAAATATAACATTTATGAGTTAATATTAGGTGAAGCATATTTTTTGCTTGTATTTTAGAGCTGACTGAATATTAATTTAATATTAATATTGCCCATAGTATTTAATAATTATAATTTTCAGAGTTAAATATTAGGTTAGGTAGTAATTATTCATATTTTTCAAATGTTGCACTCCTGTTGATCATAATAAATATTCTTAAACACAAGCAATTAAAAATGTCCTTCATCTAATATTAAACTCTGATTCATCATCAAACAAGCTCTTCTGGAATTGTTGAATCTGTTCAATTAAATATATTGTGTTGAATTGTAAACAATGTAAACTGGATTCTCTAAATCAGCACTAAAGCTCAATATATCTGAAGCATCTCTGACGGAATTCTGTGAACTTGCTCCTTTTAGACTTGCACTCTATTCATTTATTAACGGCTTTTTTTCTTTAAAAAAAAAAAAAAAAACTAACTAGCTTCTCTATTCTTTTTGTATTCTATCTATTTGTTTTCTTTTTATTTATTGTACAATTAACAAAAGCAAAAAAAGGCCTCTAACACTAGCTTGCTCTATTCTTTTTCTATTCTATGTCTTTTTATTTATAATATAATAAAAAAAAGACCTTGCTACGTGTACTGTTAAGCTAACAGACTTGTTTTAGCACTTGTGTATCATTGCTCTTTTGTTGATTTTGATTGCTTCCATTGTCCCATTTTGTTTTTTTTTTTTAAGTCACTTTGGATAAAAGCGTCTGCTAAATGTAAATGAGTTTTCTTCGTGCACAGCTATAAATCTTAAATCAGGAGTGAATTATTGGACTCAGATTTCCCGCTGTGGATGATGTTTCTGGTCCTGCCGCTCACACTCATGTTGTCTCATGTGTTTTTCAGCCACGACGCGCATCAGCGACGCTCACCTGGCCGACACCATGATCGGCAAAGCCGTGGAGCACATGTTCGAGACGGAGGACGGCACTAAGAACGAGTGGAGGGGAATGGTTCTGGCTCGGGCGCCCATCATGAACACGTGGTTCTACATCACGTACGAGAAAGACCCGGTGCTCTACATGTATCAGCTGCTCGACGACTATAAAGACGGAGATCTGAGGATCATGCCAGACTCCAGTGAGTGTCTTCAGTGCTCGTGTTGAAATAATGGGTTTAAATGCTATCTGCTCTTTCAGGGCAAAGTCAGGGGTGGGAAAACTTTTTGACTCGAGGGTAGGGTTGTGACGGTGAGGAAATTTTCCCACCGGTTAATCAACGTGTGACAAAACCGGTAATATTCGGCGGGGGCGTTTCCTCTTTTCCTCTGTTTTTAAATAGCTTGTAAAAGCGGTGTGTGCATTTTAATTTCACTTTCAAATAGCAGCAATTCGGAGTAAAGCAATTGTTCGCTTTTAGTTCATTTGAATTTTCCCTCTTCTCCTCGCTTTCCTTCGCTTTTAAATAGCTTAAAAGCGCCGTGCGCATTTTACTTTCACTTTTGAGTTAGCCATCAATTGCTTGAATGCAACAACAAAATACAACGTTAAACTCACTTTAGCGTATATATAAAACATAGAACTTTTATTAACAAATAAAAATACACCATGCTATAGGAAGGCTACTTAGTATATAAAATAGCAATAATTACATAAAGTTTAAATGGCAAAAAACGGAGGACACACGTAAAAGTATAATATCTAACCAAATAAATGAGAAACGGAGAAACTTTATTAGCAAAACAAGTAAGAAAGCTGGAGGCACGGCACCACCATGCTGTAAATACTAAATAAAGTAAAAATCAGCAAACAATGTGGAACCAATTAAATAAGAAACGTATGTTTAAAAAAAAAAAACTTCCAAAATCACATTAGATAAACGGCAAAAGTAAACGGGCTTTTCAAAATCCAAAATACTGCCAAACAGTTGCTTTTGCATCTCGTTTCGAAACTAAAACAAAATCATCCGCGATCGTCTTGTCTGTCACACCTCACTCTTCTTGTCTCTCACCTCACTCTTCTTGTCAGTCTCGCAGTCACTCTTCTTGTCAGCTCGACTCACTCTTCTTGTCAGCTCGACTCACTCTTCTTGTCAGTCTCGACTCACTCTTCTTGTCAGTCAGCTCGACTCGCTCTCCTCGCTGGAGAAATGAAGTCTGATCTGTGATGCAACTGTCGTTCGGCATGCTGCATTGTGCATCCGCGTTCTGTTTTTAATTGTAGTGTCTTTTCTTTTACTGAACTAAATGATTTTTATTACTATAAAAAAATCAAATCGACGGTGGGGGTCGGTGACGCGGTGGGCAAGTGACGTAACCAGTGTTGCGGCTTAACACCGGTATAACCGAAAACACCGTCTATCGCAGCAAGCCTACTCGAGGGCCACATCAAGTTTTCCACACCAAGTGAGCGGCCGCGTAATGTGTATGACAAATGAAGCTTTGATTTTTAGACACATTTTATCATTTAATTCATAAATAATGTAAACTAAACGTTCACAAACATTACAAACATGTATTTATATTCCCCTCACTAAATGAAGCAGTGTTCAGAACAGAAAAAGAAACGAAAATATAAGTAAAAAACAAACACAAATTATAAGCATTCACTATAAACATTTATTACAAACGCCCACCCTAAATATTTAAAGAGAAACTGAAACTAACAGCGTGGTTGCTGGAAAATGCGCAATAACTCGCTTGCCTTTCTCATTCGTCACCAATCAGGTCAAGCGCAAAGCGCGCACATTAGGATTGCTTTAA
The DNA here is from genome assembly GCA_018155175.1 of Sinocyclocheilus anophthalmus. Taxonomy (NCBI): domain Eukaryota; kingdom Metazoa; phylum Chordata; class Actinopteri; order Cypriniformes; family Cyprinidae; genus Sinocyclocheilus; species Sinocyclocheilus anophthalmus. The sequence continues at coordinate 199,275 of JADLZN010005756.1, read as the reverse complement.
ATAGGTCGCCTTGGAAATCGCAGCACGTTTCAGATGATAAAAAACATGATTTATAATCCGGAAGATAACTAGATACATTTTCATAAAAATATGTGTGGAAAACGTAATCTTTGCAAAATAAAACGACAAATTATTTCCATTTTATTCCCACAAAATGACAGTGCCCGTGAGCAGGAGGAAAACACTTGCATTAGTTCTCCTACTGTAAAGTCTACAGACCATTTTAAAGGGTTAGTTCACTAATTGGGTGATCTAACCCTTTAAGCATTTTTAAAACCATAGGCTACCAATGCGAGGCATATTTAAAAAACAAATGAACACTTACCCCCCCCCCCCCCCCACCCCCCCCCCCCCCCCCCCCCCCCCCCCCCCCCCCCCCCCCACCCCCCCCATTTTAACACAAGTAAATATTACACATTGTGGCAGTTTTGGACAGGGTGTATATTTAGATTTTTTTTATTTTGTATTTGAGCTGTGCGGCTTGACCGCGGCATCTGTCAAAAATAGACTAGGCGCCTATCTTTAGCGAAGCAGTGCAGAGAGCCGCTTCAGAAACGTGCCGCAGTGCGACTAGTTTAAACACAAGCATTGGAGGTGGCCTCGATCACTCAGTGCTGAGTCGGAGCGGCGTGACTGAGTAAATCAGGGGGATATACGCGCTACACTCAGGCATATATTGGATTTACTGACTGGCATCAAATAGCATTGGGAGAGCAAATGGTCACGAATGATGAAAACTCCCGGGGGCGTAGTTTGCCCACCTAAAGTGGACTGTTAGAAGCAGTGATAACCTATATTGGTCTTTCATTATTTTAATGCTCTTTTTTTTTTTTGTCAGCCAGGATGTATTAAATGGATCACAAGTGACAGTAAAGACATTTATAAAAAAAAAATTATATTCCAAATAGAATGCTGTCATGAACTTTCTATTCATCAAAGAAACCTGAAAAAAAAATGTATCACGGTTTCCACAAAAAATTTTGGGCAGCACAACTGTTTTCTACATTGATAATAGTAAGAAATGTTTATTGAGCAGCAAGTCAGCATATTGGAATGATTTCATAATATATCCAATAGTCGCAGCTGATGAATGGAAAGGAAGCCTGGGTCTCGAGTGCGACACATTGAAAAAGCTGCGAGGCGCAATGGTCAAAGATTTGCATCTAGCGTCATATTTACATAGAAAAGCTATTAAAAAAGCAGCGGAGGTCCTGTATGATCTCTTAACGGTAATTTACCAGTGAAGACTGTGTGTGTGAAAGGGGCTAAACTCTTCCTCATCATATGCTGTGAATTTGGGTTGCTTAATGTTCATCTGGGAAAACTCAATGATTTGTAAGAAAATATTTAAACCATATGCCAAACAGGAGAGAATACGTAACACATTTCGAAATATGCGATTTATTGTTCATCGCGATTTAAAAATAAAAGTTTCTGACTTTGCCTGTAGCCAAATATTAAAATTAAATGGATTTAAAATTGTGAATTCACATGAAATCACCGGAGTTGGCTCCCTCTGCAGTATTGGTTATAATATAGAGTATTGCATATGGATTCAAACAATGTTGTCATTAAACATTACTTGGTTTTAATACTTTATTTGAACAAATACATTTTGCCTCATTGTTAGTTTATATATAAATATAGTCATGTTAAAGCCTGTTTTTCACTTAGTTCTTTTTGTATTACTAAAAAATATCAGATTACACACTTGCCAAAATAATCATTAGTTAAGCACTAGATTAGTTAAAACATTTCAAAATACAACTGCATTGTTTTACTTTTTGTGATTAAAAAGATACTAATTGTGTATTTGAAAATTGGGGTAATAAACCCATTTCCAGCAACTTGCTTTTGTTGTTGCTCTATTTTTTTTTTTTCTGAAGCAACTCGGAGCATGTTCATACTCGTTATCCTGGTTAATGCACATTTCAATCTATAAGAATAATCAGCCTAAACTAACAGTCAAAGGTTTTTGAACTGCAAGATTTTAATGTTTTTAAAGAAGTCTCTTTTGCTCACCAAGGTTGCTTTTATTTGATCAAAAATACAGTTAAAAACAGTAACATTGTGAAATATTTACTATTTAAAATAACTGTTTTCTAATTTAATACATTTTAAAATGTAATTTATGAATGTGATGGCAAAGCTAAATTTTCAGCAACCATTACTCCAGTCTTCAGAGTCACATGATCCTTCAGCAATCATTTTAATACGCTGATTTGCTGATTATCAATATTTAAAACAGCTGAGTCATTTTTCAGGATTCTTTGTGAATAGAAAGTTCAAAGATCGCATTTATCTGAAATAAAAAGCTGTTGTAACATTATACACTATTCCATTCAAAAGCTCTTTTTAAAATGTATATTATAGAAATGATTACTTTCATTTAGCAGGATGTGTAATAATGATCAAAAGTGATGCTAAAGGACAATGTACAAAAGAGTTCCATTCAGATTAAACACTGTTTTTGAAACTTTTCTACATCAAAGAAACCTGAAAAAATCTACCTGCAGTTTCAACATATAATAATATTAAATGTTTCTTGAGCTCCAAATCAGAATATTAGAATGATTTTGAAGGATCATGACTGGAGTAATGGTGCTAAAGCTCTGCTTTGAAATCACAGGAATACATTACATTTAACATATATTCAAATAGAAAACAATTATTTTAAATAGTAAAAATATTTCAAAAACGTTACTGTTTTTGCTGTATTTTGGATCAAATAAATGCAGGCTTGGTGAGCAGAAGATAATTCTTTAAAAAACATTAAAAATCTTACTGTTCAACAACTTTTGACTGGTATGTTCGCCTATAGCTTGAAGTAAAAAATATGAATATTAATAAGGAGAGTCTGAGATTTATTTGACAGTGATTTCACATTTCCTGTTAGTATGAAGGCTAAATACAAATAAAAGATGAACATTAATTTATTTGTGCTGTTTATTTTTCTAAAATATTATATGGTTTTATACGAGGTGTCATAGACTTGGCAAATTCATTTTTCACAAGTTTGTAGGTACAGACATCTGTTGTGGCCGCTCTTGGCCGTTTTTATGAGGCTTTTTTAATAGTGTTCATATCGATATCGGAATTCTGTCGTATCGGCCGAAATTAAGAAATATATCATAATATCAATTTTGGCCATATCATCCAGCCCTAATATCAGAATTGTTTGACATTGTAATGGAAGCTTGTTTGGGGGGTTATTGCAACTTTCTATCTTAGAATTTAGTCTTTTCTCTAACAATACTTCAAATAAAAAAATATAGCTTTTAATTTTGAGTTTATATTTAGCAATTTTGGCTAGAATAGCAAGAGAAAAAAAGACAGAATTGTGCGATTAAAATGTCACAGCTACCATCCCTCGTCAGGAGCAAGCCTTCACAACATTTAACAGAATTCACAAAAACTCAATTTAAAACTGAGATTATTTATTTTCAGTGTGTTATGGGATGTACAGTTAAATGAGTCGTTTTTATCATTCAAAGAGTCATGTCTGTCTCTACTAATGATGGTTCGCGTGTGTTTCAGACGACTCGCCCCCGGCGGAGCGTGAGCCCGGAGAGGTAGTGGACAGCCTCGTGGGGAAGCAGGTGGAATACGCCAAAGAGGATGGCTCTAAACGAACTGGCATGGTTATCCATCAGGTGGAGGCCAAGCCCTCCGTCTACTTCATCAAGTTTGATGACGACTTTCACATTTACGTCTATGACCTGGTGAAAACATCGTAAGGCGCAGCACGGGACGAGGAGAGGGGGAGGGGTTTCACGTAACCATGTGATCCACACAAACGTTTTTTTGCCAAAAGTTCTCTCGGAACATTTCTCGTAACATCTTTTGGAAATGGAACGCTGGATATATCGGTGGATTACCGCTAGTCAAGTGTCTCTTATCGCTGTAGGATGAGCGGACATCACATCCCCCGACATACACGTAGCTTCACATTTCAGAGGTTCGTCTCAAGCATTTCCCATTCCTGTTGGTTGTTACGAAGATGTTTGTCGGGAAAATCCCGTCTGGTTGCTCTGGGACGTTAAAGTGTTCATCTGTTGGACTGTTACAGCTCCGTCTTGGGTTAAAAATTCAAGCTAGCGGCGTGCGCCGAGACCGGCGGGAGTGAAACGAACTTTTGGTGAAAATGAAAACGCGCGAGGCCGTGTATCCGTTTGCAGACGTGGAAATACGCCGGCTTGCTTTGGTTTGGGTTCGTGTTTTGTCTATCGACCCCCCAAAGGCATGGATGGGAGCCTCGTTCGGGACGTCCTAAACCTCGTAAAAGTGCCAGGAGGTGGGGGGCGGTAAAAAATAAGACATCGTTCTGTCCTTGATGTCTTTGAGTCGGTTGCCAGATGTTTCTTGTTTTATCCCTCCGTCTTCTGGTTCTCGCTAGAATTGTGCACACGAGCTCTGCTGTCAATGAAACCCTACCGTTTTGTTTTTATCCATTTTGATTTCTTCGTTTATTTGATTCTATATATATATGTATCATTACCATGAGTAAACTCTAATACAGCTTTTATTATTTTAAGCACTAAATTTAGAGAGTTGTTTTGCTCCCCTGTTTGTTTTCAATGAATGAAAAATGTTTTTGCATTTCATATTTGGAACGTTGATTTAACATTGATCTAAAGTTTATTTCACTTAAATTACTTAATGGGCTTCTTAAAATTTACAAAATGCCCACTAATTGTATCATATTGCATAGTGTGGACATTTTCTCTTGGTGTCGATTAATGGGTTTATTGTGTCTTGGCACATGATTTTGACTCTTTAGCACTAAAAATCATACGGTTACCCAGTGCCCCGAAGTATTTAGAGATGTTACACAATACTAATTGCACAAAGTGTTTAATCCCGTACCGGTTAGAAAACGCTGATGCAATAACGAAGAAAGTATTCAGGAATTTCTTTGCACCTCGTGACTTCTGCGTTGTTTTTCTTTCATCAGCCTTTGGGAGATTGCTCTGTCGCTTTGCCTCTGCGAGCCTAAACGTCTGTGCCTCGATATTGACTTCACTGTTTTATTTTTTTTACGTGTGTGTTTTGTCTGAAGGTTCGTGTGTTCCCATTAGACTTGTACGAAACGAGCCGAAGGCCCCCTCCGAGGAATGTTACGTTGTTTGAAGAAGTCCTCGCAGATACATGTGTTTTGCATTATTTTGTGCTGCTTTCGGTCACAGCGTTCCTGTTTTCACACTTACATGAAGCGTTTCTCTTGTTCTCAAGCCGCTGTCTACTGCATTCGATGCACAACACTAGAAGGGCGACACGAAGAAATGCACAGGACAGATTTCACTCCAAAATCAAATTTAAAAATTAGGCATTGTATGTTGAAAATAAAAAAGTATTTCTTTCCAAGACATTTAAGCACATTTTTCTTCAAATTGTCATTGCCTAATGCAAAAATACATTAGTGCAAAGCAACATGTACTACTGTAAAAATCCTGTCCAGGCACGCATTTTTATTAATCACCATAAATCTAAATCTTTCTATAATAAGTTAATGCGTTATTTTACTTATATTTTTTGACATTACAGTAATGACAATTGGGAGTTTAAACATGTTAATTGGCTAATAAATGGCAGTAAAAATGTGTAATTATGTGTTAACTATTATGAATAAAAGGATATATATAATAGTAGATAATATTCTTTATATATATCTATATATTAGTTGTCATGCAAACTACTTAAAAGTGCATGATAATAAAATATAATGATTTTTCATGACGGTTAACACAACTATTGACATTTCATTATTATTAAAAATGCTCAAATAAACATTTAAATTGTTTTTGAACTATTACAACACAAAATTATTTATGCATATTATTTGACATTTTCATATACACAACTGTTTAAATTATAAAACAATTTTAAAATAGCTTTAAAAATGATAGACGTTTAAGACCGCATATGAAATTATAATATATATAATATAATGAAACTCTGGCACACATTTATGCGCCTTGACTTTATTTGCTTTATATGCATACACTTTTTCTTATGATTTTGGGGTGAAATGTGAGCTGGACATTTCCCGATGCTTTTTTCATAAGCTTCACCCAGCAAAGTGCGTAAAGATATTCGTGATTCTCAATGTTTTGCCCTTAAAACCTTAATGCGGGCGACCCGCTCGGCCTACCAAATAAAGCAGCGGCCCAAACGCAGAGGTCAAGCTTCGTCCCGGGACCGTTGATCTACTTCTCCTTTCCAAAAGAGAGCTAGGTGACTTTTGCGAGGCGTCGCTTGAGTCGTGTCTTATCGAATGGACAACGGACGTGTCAATATGCAAACGGATCCCCTCAGAAAGACATACTCATGGGATTGGCCTTTTACATGTACCTACTGTAGTATTGTACTGTGTTTTGATGTCGGGTCGACGTGGGACATTTCAAAAAGATAAAAAAGCGACGAAAACTAGACCGTTCTTTTTGCATGATACGAGTAGAGTTGTTATCGTACGTTAGTGTGATGCATGTGTACCTGTCTTTTGATTTCGGCTATTCGTTCCCTAAATGAAAGTTTCTGTTTATTGTGTTGCTAATTGTGACGTTTCGGTTCTGGTTTTTGAATCCATTTCTAAGTAAAAACAAACGTTAAACTAAGTATTTTCTTTTCTGCTATGCTCTATAAGAACAAACGCACTGGTGTTGTGTGGCGTGCCAATCCAAGGCAAGAAACCAGTGTTAAAAACAGCATTTGAGGGATCATATCCTTTTGACACAGTTCTGCTACAGGACAAACTTACTACGTTTCTATGAAGAGTGCCATATTTAACGAAGAAACAGGCCTTACGCGACGAAATCGGGACGAAATCACATATGTTGAGCGGGCTAATGTGTGCGTGTATTGAATATCGCATATCTAATTCAAGCGTGTAGATATAGAATTAACTTTAAACTACGTGGAGAGAATTGAACGTATGGTCCCTTTAAGATGCTGTTGCTCTTTAATTACTTTGTATAAAAAAAGAGAAAAGATGACAAAAATGCAGTGCAATTTGATGATTGTTGCAGATACATGTATAGTTCAGATTTCATGTTCTTTCACGTTTAGGTAAATGGCTTCTATTGGACCGAATATGTTTTTTGTTTTTTTTAACATGTAGATAGTTCATTTTATTTTCATTTAAGTATAAATGCATTTTAAAATCTGTTACTTAATTCATTAAGTAATTTTTATAATTCTTATGTAAGTCTATCCTTATAAGATTAAAAAAAAGTTAATGTGAATGTGTGTCTGAATCTTTATCCGAATGACTGCCTCTTTATGCCGAAAAATATGAAAAAGTATCAGCTTTAAATTTAACACATAAATTGCATTTTATTAAATAATTATATTAAAAATAAATAAGAAAAAACTTTTAAAAAGTACAATTTAAATTGAGTTTTGCGCCTCAATTTTTACATTTAAAGGGGTCATATGATGCTTTTTTTAAAGCTCATTATTTGGTGTATTTGGTGTAACAATATGTTGACATGCTTTAATGTTAAAAAAAAACACATTATTTTCAAATTACGGTACATTATTGTAGGTTCTCCTCTATGCCGCCTCTCTCAAAACTTTGTTTTCACAAAGCCCTCCTTCTACAAGTGCAGTCTGCTCTGATTGGCCGGCTGACCCAGTGCATTGTGTTTGGCCGAACACCACAAGCACGCGTCTGAAATGTAATGTCCCTTACCATAATCACGAGCTTCATATTTCAACATAAATGTAAAGACAGAGCCTGAAAGGGAAACAGAGTCTCGTGACAGACACAGTGATGAAGATGGTATGTGTTTGCAGTACACAAGCCCACGGTTAAGACAGTGACTCCACTGGATCTCTCTCTCTCTCTCTCTCTCTCTCTCTCCTCTCTCTCTCTCTCTCTCTATCAGTCTATCTTCTCTCTCTCCTCTCTCTCTCTCTCTCTCTCTCTCTCTCTCTCTCAAAAGTCAGAAGACCTCTCCTAGGTTCACGAAACGGTCTCCATAAAATGCATTGCTGTTCTGTTGTAAGTAATCTAAAAGATTCCTAAATGCATCTAATTTCAGAAGGCCAAATAAAGTGCTTTAGCTTTCACCTAGAAACACACAGCGTCACCCTGACATGCTGCTTCAACACTAACTGTGGATACTGAAACCACGCCTTCTTTCTATTTGTGCAGTGCCATTTGGGCGCATGATGGAGAAGTATTTCCATACCTAGTAGGGTAGATATGTGGGGGCACGCTGTTAAACGACCGTTTTAGGGGTGTGTGAAGAGTCTTAACTTGATAAAGAATGTTGGGATGCGACTTTAGTCTTTGCAACTTCAGGGATCTTATCTATGCACAATCAGCTTGTAACACTCCAAAGAGAAAGGAAAACTTGAAATCGCATCATATGACCCCCTTTATTTATTATCCTTAAAATAATTTATTGGAAAATACAAGCTCTATTCAAATAGTTAAAGAAATGTTTCGATTCTCAGACATTGTATTATTAAGGTAATGGCTAATATCAATAATTAACGTTACCTGAGATTATCGATAATGATTGTTGCATCCAGGCATTTGCTGAACAGCGCGTTCACTTTAGTTTCTACTTAATTTCTTTTTACTTAATGTATTTAAGGGTAATGAGAACTTTTTAGAATTGGTCAAACTTTTTTCCAATAATGAGGAATTCATTCTACTGGCGCGCTCAATCTTGATTGGTTGACTCAGCTGTCCATCACACCGAGCAGACGAATCGTACTGCGGCGTACCCTTATCTAATGAATATTAATTACGTAGCTTTTACGTTTCTCGGCAACCTTAACTGAGCATCTTCTGCTTGCCTAATTTATGTTCATGAGCTAAACCATCTGACCAGCGTCCACATTCCAACGCCGCTGTCAGCACTTTATCCAGGTGGACAGAAACTCCTGAGCGATGGTCGAGGTGTTTTCAGGCCGGACTCTGGTGAATAAAGAAGGAGATCTGGTGGATCCGGAGGAAGCGCTCGGGAATAGAGTGGTCGGTCTGTATTTCTCGGCTGGATGGTGTCCTCCGTGTCGAGACTTCACCCCGCTGCTGTGTGATTTCTACACCGAGCTGGTGGAGGAGAGAGAGCCTCCTGCACAGTTTGAGATCATCTTCATATCCTCGGATAAATCCACAGAAGACATGGTGGAGTATTATCATGACATGCACGGGGACTGGCTGGCTCTGCCCTGGATGGATCCCTACAAGCAGTGAGTTGCATTGCGTTTGGATGCATGCATGAGTTCTTGTGCATCTGCCACAGCAACCTTTCATTACAGCTTTCAGTCTGTCCTGATAAGAGCTTTAATACACACACACACCACACACACACACCCAACACCCGTTGGAGGATTATGTTATAAATAGACAGTTTGTGTATTTTCACTGCACGTGTGTGCCATGTTATTGCATTAATCAGGTTATGGGAATACCAGGGAATTTAAAAAAAAAATTGAAAAAAATGTTGCTATTGAATACTAATTACTTGAGCGAGCCTTAATTAGGTCAAGTTAAAATATGTAGTGCACTTCTCTGTAAAATTATTTGTAATTTATCAAATTTAATCCAATTTAGTTAATTCATTGGGCGAAAGGTGTTGCAATCATCAAAGGTTGGAGAAATTCACTTCTAGAATTATTTAAATGCAGCTTTTATGATTTCAGATTAAATTGAAACATACTGCAAGAGTAGACTTGTTGACAATCTATGAAATATTATTATATAATATATAATTATGTTTTCTGTGTTTAAATAGCATGGGAAACATGACTTCTTTTTTTTTTAGCTTTTTCTGCATTTGGCATTATAATATGTATTATATACAGCTATACTGATGGTCCTTTGACTCATTTTTTAGATTTAGATTTCTGGTACGTTATTAAAATTTTTATGGCAGTATACATTTCAAATTTAAAAGTTTTAAATTTTATTATATAGAAATCGCAATTTAGACTATATATTATGTTACCAAATATTATTAAAGAAAACATTTGTTATATTTTGTTGGGATAATAAAAAACAACATGGAAACCTTAAATCATGATTTTGAGTATATGTATGCTAATATAATATATAAAAATTGCATTGCTATGTAGTGTAATATCAGTCAATATAAATACAAATTATTAGATTGTTAATAATTTTGAAAAACAGCATGGAAAAAAAGCTTTTATTATTTTTAACTAGAATTTTTTTAGATGGTTTTGTACTGTATTGTACAATTTTATTTTTTTTGCATTACACCTTAAATCAGCAGCTATTTGTTTTGTCAAAACAATAGTTCCTTTGATTTCCTTAATTTTTTTTTGCCCTTTTTTGTACTGTATTTTTACTATTTTTACTATTTATTGCATTAAACATTTTAAATTTCCAACAATATCTGTGTGGTTTGATTTCCTCTATTATTTTTAGCTAGACTTTTTGTACTGCATTTTACCATTTTGTTTTATTGCATTATCTTTTAAAATGGCAACAACAACTGTTTGGTCAAAATTATGTTGATTTGAAATAAATCACATTTAAAGCTGTTTCAGAAAAAAACTGATATGTTATATTGTATTAAATGTATATATTATATGTAAACTAGCTACGAAGCATAACTCGGTGTTGTGAGTTGTGTGATCTGAAGTTCATGTGTTTGTGGTGTTGACGTGTTTTGCTGTTTTCCAGTGAACTGAAGAAGAGATACAACATCACAGCCGTACCGAAGCTGGTCATCGTGAAGGAGAGCGGTCAGGTGATCACAGACAAAGGCCGAAAGCAGATCCGGGAGCAGGGTCTGGTGTGTTTCCGGAGCTGGCTGGAGGTGGCCGAGATCTTCCAGAACTTTAAAGGCTGAGAATCACGTGGCGCTTCCAATGAATTCCCAAGAGCTGCTGAAACCAACACTGAAAAGAGCCAGAACATTCTTATGCAATTGTGTGCGAGAGCTTTAAACGTGTCTTTTCAGGTCAACAACCCACACAACTAGTCAAAAGTTACTTGATGCAGTTTTACTATTATTTTTAAATCATGTGGGGGTGAGCCGAGTATTTGTGTCAAACTTTGACTCGGTGGTCTTAAAGGAACAGTTCACCAAACAAAAAAAGAAAAAAAAGCTGAACTGACACAACCTTCAGGCCATCCTAGATGTAGATGAGTTTTGTTTCTTCATCAGATTTGGAGAATGTAGCATTGATTGCATCAGTGTCTCAGCAATGGATACTCTAAAGTGAATGGGTGCTTCCGCATGAGAGCCAAATCCCGCTGATACAACAACCTTTCACATAGCCCCAGCACGCCAGTCCTAGTTCATTTCTTGTTGAAGCCAAAAGCTTTGTGTTTGTAAGAAACAAATCCATCATTAAGACTTTTTTAACTTCAAGCCATTGCTTCTGGCTAAAATGTAAGTCCATAATAACACTTCCTCCAGTGAAAAAGTCCATCTCCTGTTGGCTCTCACATCAAAATCCAGCCACATATTTGCGCGCTGTTTGCTTGTAAACGGCGCTGATCTGTGCAGATTTCTCTCCTGATTCAGACCAGACCACTTTTCACTGGAGGAAGCATTGTTATGGATTATGGACTCATATTTTGGCTAATATTTTAGGTTAAAATGTTTTAATGATGGATTTGTTTTAGCTTTTGTCTTCTCCAGATGTTAGCTGATGGACTGGATTGCTTGTGGATTATTGTGATGTTTTTATCAGCTGTTTGGACTCTCATTCTGACGGCACCCATTCACTGCAGAGCATCCATTGCTGAGACACTGATGCAATGCTACATTTCTCCAAATCTGTTGAAGAAACAAACTCATCTTGAATGGTCTGAGTGCAATGATATTATCAGCTAATTTTCATGTTTTCAGAATGCTTTTGCTGCTACTTTTTTGTACAGCTGCTTTTATAGGAATCTATTTTTTTATATAAATATGCTCTCGTTGATATAGGAATCTATGCATATTCTCTCCTGTTACTGGAAGAATAGCAGGTGTTTACTGGTTCTGTTGTTTATGGTACATCAGAATGCTTCCTATTCCTCTGCGTCTCATTAAATCTCCCAGATCGTCCTTCGAGAGTGTTTTTCCACAGCACTCCGTTCCCCGTCCGGATCTGTTTTGCTTTCAGTTGCTGAACCCATTCCTTCAGTATGTCAACACCGATCCGACTAATGAGGGAGTATTGTGCAGAGAAATGAGCTGTGGGATTATGATTGCTCATATCTCAACTATACTACGACTATACCTGACTAAGCAAAGCGTTTGAATTAAGATACGACATTAAGATGAAAATATTTGCTATTTCAGGTAATAAAATTATTAATATAGTGAATAATAATGAATTATAGGCTAGATAATGCAATTAGAACATGCAACTCAGTACAGCCAATATTTATGATGAGGCACCCCATTAAAAATGTATTTTATTACCTTTTTTTAAGTAATTTAATTGTATTTTACATTTTGTTTTACACTATAGAACTCTAAATATTCACGTCTATACATAAGTTTCTATTGAAATAAATGTTTTAATGCAATATATAACTTTTTAACAAGGGTGTAGGTTTGATCCATACCAACCCTCTTTAAATATGAAGAGGAAGATGTCGTTCACTTGCCTGGCAATGCTGCAAGTGACTTTTCTTTCGGTGTTAAATATGGTTTCTTTAGTTTGTTTGACTACATCTCTATATTCATCCTATGATTTATTACATTTTTGTTAACCTGGCAACACATCCCTTACAAAAAAAAAACCAGTTAAACCATGGTAACCACAAATTAACCATGGTTTTACTGCACTGACCATAGATTTACCATGGTATTTGTAGTAAAACTGTGATTATACATAATCAATACGCCAAGAAAACATGGTTAGGGCTGGGGGGGGTGGACAACTTTAAAGTAATAAAACCATGGTTACTGTTCTTAAGGGATTTGTATGTAAATACTTTCTTAATTTTCTCTTTGTTTTGTTTTTATGACTGTACTGCCTTAATGGTTTGATGTTTTGTACTGTTTAATAAGAAAGAAAGAACGTGAATCGCGCTCCGAAGTTCCGATCTGAAACAAATGATTCGTGATACGTGCTCCAAAGTTCCGATCTGAAACAAATGATTCAAGAACCCTCTCCAAAGTTCCAATCTAAATTAAACGATTTGCAATCCGAAGTCCCGATCTAAATCAAATGATTCGCGATACGCGATCCGATTGGAGCGCTTCGAAAAGTGAATCATTTTGCGAAGCAATGGTTTAACAGAGTTTCGAAAAGTTCCGTTTCACCCGCAGGGATTAAAGTTCCGTCGCTACGACGGATTTCCGTCAGTTCATAAAGACAGTCACTTGCTTCATTCCTGAATGAATCAGCCGTTCGAACGAATGAATTGAATGAATGACTCAGTGATCAAATCAGTGATTGCCGCCACCTGCTGGCGGATTTAGTTTCATTTAGTTATAATTTCAGTTATTCAAATCATATTTCTGTATCAAAATTGTATGTTTAAAACATTAATCTCCACATAAATGTATAAAATTAATTGCACTCATGCCACCTCTGAGCCTCATTAAACGTCTGGAAATGTACCTACAAGCCACTTTTGTGTTCTTCTGTGCCACCTCTGTAGTACAAATTAATTTATTAATACTAATTTCATATGATTGGTAACTTATTTGTCTTATTCTACTTATTATATTGCAGGGATTAAAGCAAAAAAATAAAAAATCTTTTGACTGAAAATTTTTCTCTGCCAAACCCCATTCCTCAGCCATACCTCTCTCACACACAGTTTAAGAGCAGTGTTTTTCTTCTTGTATCTAGGAGCGCTTGTCCTCCTAATTTAAAAATTTTAGGAGCACCTTCTGATCAATAATCACAAATCAGCCTTCCTAATACGAAGCTGACATTTTGACTCCTTAAGTGACTTACAGAGTATTTCTTTTTTACCTTTGTAATGGCATCATTTTCATCTGTCAAATTCAAACATTTGGATTATAAAGCTTTTAGAATTTTATTTAAAACATATGTAGAAACAAGACAACTACGTTTACCAATCATATGATTAGTATTATCCTTTAATTTGTACTACAGAGGTGGCACAGACGGTACCTTTCCGACGTTTAATGAGGCTTAGAGGTGGCATGAGTGCAATTAAATTTATGTGGAGATTAATGTTTTAAGTATAACATTTTGAATACAGAAATATGATTTCAATAACTTAAATTATACGCTAAAAATGAAACTAATCCGCCAGCAGGTGGCGGCAAGTCACTGATTTTGATCACTGAGTCATTCATTCAATTCATTCGTTCGAACGGCTGAATCATTCAGGAATGAAGCAAGTGACTCTCTTTATGAACTGACGGAAATCCGTTGTAGCGACGGAACTTTAATCCCTGCACCCATCACTGTTTTTTTTATTTTTATTTATCATTATTAGTGATGTTGAAATTCGAAAATGAATGGCTCTTCTGAACTGGTTTTTGATAGTGAATCGATTTAAATGACTTAAAAATGACTCATTCAATTGAATCGGTTTGTCTGTTTCTCCACTTCTCGCTCCTTCAACCATGTTCATACAACACCGTCGAGAACTACTTACCACCGGCTCGCTTAGCTCGCTAGTTTTTATGAGATTTATTGAAATAAGCAAAAAAAAAAAAGTTTCCAAATAAAATATGCATATTTCCAGGGCTGGAATTGAGGATGGGATCCCCCTTGTTAAAAAAAAATGAACAAAAGCATCTAATCTGTCAAATCTGCCTTACCATCCCCTTTAGATTAGTATGCTATGTATTATGTAGGCCTAAAACGTGTCCAACAAATGAAATATTAATCTTCTCTATAATGATAATGAAAGTAAATAACAGCGATTGGCCAATAGAACTCAATATTGAGAGCTGCGCCCAACGTCGCCGTGGTTTCATCATTTTTTCCCTCTCCAAAAGTTCAAGCGGCAACATTACGAGTTTTAATTATTAATTATTGAAAATTTATTATTATTAAAATTCAAATTTTAAAGCGATATTTAATTATTTAATTTATTATTTATCAAATTCTACGCGAACTTTACTGCAATATTTAAATTATTATTTAAAATGTTAAAATAATAATTTAATATTTATCAGAATTAATGTTTTGTCGTTTGTCCTGTGAACATGATTACAATTATTGTTAAAATATTTTTTTGTTTATCAGAATTAATACACATTTTAATTCAATATTTATATATTTAAAAATATATAGTACTTAATCTAGATATATTAATTGTAATATTTATCAAAATGATTTTTTTGTGGTATTACTGTGAAGCATAATATTATTATTTTCACTAAATTAATACACATTTTATTGCAATGTTAGCTATTCTTAAATTGGTCATTTGATATTTATCAGAATTAATGTTTTGCTGTTTGTCCTGTAAACATTAATATTTAAATTATTTAAAATATTAAAATAATAATTTGATATTTATCAGAATTAATGTTTTGCTGTTTGTCCTGTGAACATTAATATTTAAATATTTATCAGAATTAATGTTTTGCTGTTTGTCCTGTAAACATTCATATTTAAATATTTATCAGAATTAATGTTTGCTGTTTGTCCTGTGAACATTAATATTTAAATATTTATCAGAATTAATGTTTGCTGTTTGTCCTGTAAACATTAATATTTAAATATTTATCAGAATTAATGTTTTGCTGTTTGTCCTGTAAACATTAATATTTAAATATTTATCAGAATTAATGTTTGCTGTTTGTCCTGTGAACATTAATATTTAAATATTTATCAGAATTAATGTTTTGCTGTTTGTCCTGTAAACATTCATATTTAAATATTTATCAGAATTAATGTTTTGCTGTTTGTCCTGTGAACATTAATATTTAAATATTTATCAGAATTAATGTTTTGCTGTTTGTCCTGTGAACATTAATATTTAAATATTTATCAGAATTAATGTTTTGCTGTTTGTCCTGTAAACATTCATATTTAAATATTTTTGTATCCCCAGCAAAAAAATTTTCATGTTTTGCTGTTTGTCCTGTGAACATTAATATTTAAATATTTATCAGAATTAATGTTTGCTGTTTGTCCTGTGAACATTAATATTTAAATATTTATCAGAATTAATGTTTGCTGTTTGTCCTGTGAACATTAATATTTAAAATATTAAAATAATAATTTGATATTTATCAGAATTAATGTTTTGCTGTTTGTCCTGTGAACATTAATATTTAAATATTTATCAGAATTAATGTTTTGCTGTTTGTCCTGTAAACATTCATATTTAAATATTTATCAGAATTAATGTTTTGCTGTTTGTCCTGTGAACATTAATATTTAAATATTTATCAGAATTAATGTTTTGCTGTTTGTCCTGTGAACATTAATATTTAAATATTTATCAGAATTAATGTTTGCTGTTTGTCCTGTAAACATTAATATTTAAATATTTATCAGAATTAATGTTTTGCTGTTTGTCCTGTGAACATTAATATTTAAATATTTATCAGAATTAATGTTTTGCTGTTTGTCCTGTGAACATTAATATTTAAATATTTATCAGAATTAATGTTTTGCTGTTTGTCCTGTGAACATTAATATTTAAATATTTATCAGAATTAATGTTTGCTGTTTGTCCTGTGAACATTAATATTTAAATATTTATCAGAATTAATGTTTGCTGTTTGTCCTGTGAACATTAATATTTAAATATTTATCAGAATTAATGTTTGCTGTTTGTCCTGTAAACATTAATATTTAAATATTTATCAGAATTAATGTTTTGCTGTTTGTCCTGTGAACATTAATATTTAAATATTTATCAGAATTAATGTTTTGCTGTTTGTCCTGTGAACATTAATATTTAAATATTTATCAGAATTAATGTTTGCTGTTTGTCCTGTGAACATTAATATTTAAATATTTATCAGAATTAATGTTTTGCTGTTTGTCCTGTAAACATTAATATTTAAATATTTATCAGAATTAATGTTTGCTGTTTGTCCTGTGAACATTAATATTTAAATATTTATCAGAATTAATGTTTTGCTGTTTGTCCTGTGAACATTAATATTTAAATATTTATCAGAATTAATGTTTGCTGTTTGTCCTGTAAACATTAATATTTAAATATTTATCAGAATTAATGTTTGCTGTTTGTCCTGTGAACATTAATATTTAAATATTTATCAGAATTAATGTTTGCTGTTTGTCCTGTAAACATTAATATTTAAATATTTATCAGAATTAATGTTTGCTGTTTGTCCTGTGAACATTAATATTTAAATATTTATCAGAATTAATGTTTGCTGTTTGTCCTGTGAACATTAATATTTAAATATTTATCAGAATTAATGTTTGCTGTTTGTCCTGTGAACATTAATATTTAAATATTTATCAGAATTAATGTTTGCTGTTTGTCCTGTGAACATTAATATTTAAATATTTATCAGAATTAATGTTTGCTGTTTGTCCTGTGAACATTAATATTTAAATATTTATCAGAATTAATGTTTGCTGTTTGTCCTGTGAACATTAATATTTAAATATTTATCAGAATTAATGTTTTGCTGTTTGTCCTGTAAACATTCATATTTAAATATTTATCAGAATTAATGTTTTGCTGTTTGTCCTGTAAACATTAATATTTAAATATTTATCAGAATTAATGTTTTGCTGTTTGTCCTGTAAACATTCATATTTAAATATTTATCAGAATTAATGTTTTGCTGTTTGTCCTGTGAACATTAATATTTAAATATTTATCAGAATTAATGTTTTGCTGTTTGTCCTGTGAACATTAATATTTAAATATTTATCAGAATTAATGTTTGCTGTTTGTCCTGTGAACATTAATATTTAAAATATTAAAATAATAATTTGATATTTATCAGAATTAATGTTTTGCTGTTTGTCCTGTGAACATTAATATTTAAATATTTATCAGAATTAATGTTTGCTGTTTGTCCTGTGAACATTAATATTTAAATATTTATCAGAATTAATGTTTGCTGTTTGTCCTGTGAACATTAATATTTAAATATTTATCAGAATTAATGTTTGCTGTTTGTCCTGTGAACATTAATATTTAAATATTTATCAGAATTAATGTTTTGCTGTTTGTCCTGTGAACATTAATATTTAAATATTTATCAGAATTAATGTTTGCTGTTTGTCCTGTAAACATTAATATTTAAATATTTATCAGAATTAATGTTTTGCTGTTTGTCCTGTAAACATTAATATTTAAATATTTATCAGAATTAATGTTTTGCTGTTTGTCCTGTAAACATTAATATTTAAATATTTATCAGAATTAATGTTTTGCTGTTTGTCCTGTAAACATTAATATTTAAATATTTATCAGAATTAATGTTTTGCTGTTTGTCCTGTGAACATTAATATTTAAAATATTAAAATAATAATTTGATATTTATCAGAATTAATGTTTTGCTGTTTGTCCTGTGAACATTAATATTTAAATATTTATCAGAATTAATGTTTTGCTGTTTGTCCTGTAAACATTCATATTTAAATATTTATCAGAATTAATGTTTGCTGTTTGTCCTGTAAACATTAATATTTAAATTATTTAAAATATTAAAATAATAATTTGATATTTATCAGAATTAATGTTTTGCTGTTTGTCCTGTGAACATTAATATTTAAATATTTATCAGAATTAATGTTTTGCTGTTTGTCCTGTAAACATTCATATTTAAATATTTATCAGAATTAATGTTTTGCTGTTTGTCCTGTAAACATTAATATTTAAATATTTATCAGAATTAATGTTTTGCTGTTTGTCCTGTAAACATTAATATTTAAATATTTATCAGAATTAATGTTTGCTGTTTGTCCTGTGAACATTAATATTTAAATATTTATCAGAATTAATGTTTTGCTGTTTGTCCTGTAAACATTAATATTTAAATATTTATCAGAATTAATGTTTGCTGTTTGTCCTGTGAACATTAATATTTAAAATATTAAAATAATAATTTGATATTTATCAGAATTAATGTTTTGCTGTTTGTCCTGTGAACATTAATATTTAAATATTTATCAGAATTAATGTTTTGCTGTTTGTCCTGTAAACATTCATATTTAAATATTTATCAGAATTAATGTTTTGCTGTTTGTCCTGTGAACATTAATATTTAAATATTTATCAGAATTAATGTTTTGCTGTTTGTCCTGTGAACATTAATATTTAAATATTTATCAGAATTAATGTTTTGCTGTTTGTCCTGTGAACATTAATATTTAAATATTTATCAGAATTAATGTTTGCTGTTTGTCCTGTGAACATTAATATTTAAAATATTAAAATAATAATTTGATATTTATCAGAATTAATGTTTTGCTGTTTGTCCTGTGAACATTAATATTTAAATATTTATCAGAATTAATGTTTTGCTGTTTGTCCTGTAAACATTAATATTTAAATATTTATCAGAATTAATGTTTTGCTGTTTGTCCTGTAAACATTAATATTTAAATATTTATCAGAATTAATGTTTTGCTGTTTGTCCTGTAAACATTAATATTTAAATTATTTAAAATATTAAAATAATAATTTGATATTTATCAGAATTAATGTTTTGCTGTTTGTCCTGTAAACATTCATATTTAAATATTTATCAGAATTAATGTTTTGCTGTTTGTCCTGTAAACATTAATATTTAAATATTTATCAGAATTAATGTTTGCTGTTTGTCCTGTGAACATTAATATTTAAAATATTAAAATAATAATTTGATATTTATCAGAATTAATGTTTTGCTGTTTGTCCTGTGAACATTAATATTTAAATATTTATCAGAATTAATGTTTTGCTGTTTGTCCTGTAAACATTAATATTTAAATTATTTAAAATATTAAAATAATAATTTGATATTTATCAGAATTAATGTTTTGCTGTTTGTCCTGTAAACATTAATATTTAAATTATTTAAAATATTAAAATAATAATTTGATATTTATCAGAATTAATGTTTTGCTGTTTGTCCTGTGAACATTAATATTTAAATATTTATCAGAATTAATGTTTGCTGTTTGTCCTGTGAACATTAATATTTAAAATATTAAAATAATAATTTGATATTTATCAGAATTAATGTTTTGCTGTTTGTCCTGTAAACATTAATATTTAAATATTTATCAGAATTAATGTTTTGCTGTTTGTCCTGTAAACATTAATATTTAAATTATTTAAAATATTAAAATAATAATTTGATATTTATCAGAATTAATGTTTTGCTGTTTGTCCTGTGAACATTAATATTTAAATATTTATCAGAATTAATGTTTTGCTGTTTGTCCTGTAAACATTAATATTTAAATATTTATCAGAATTAATGTTTGCTGTTTGTCCTGTGAACATTAATATTTAAATATTTATCAGAATTAATGTTTTGCTGTTTGTCCTGTGAACATTAATATTTAAAATATTAAAATAATAATTTGATATTTATCAGAATTAATGTTTTGCTGTTTGTCCTGTGAACATTAATATTTAAAATATTAAAATAATAATTTGATATTTATCAGAATTAATGTTTTGCTGTTTGTCCTGTAAACATTAATATTTAAATTATTTAAAATATTAAAATAATAATTTGATATTTATCAGAATTAATGTTTTGCTGTTTGTCCTGTGAACATTAATATTTAAATATTTATCAGAATTAATGTTTGCTGTTTGTCCTGTGAACATTAATATTTAAATATTTATCAGAATTAATGTTTTGCTGTTTGTCCTGTAAACATTAATATTTAAATATTTATCAGAATTAATGTTTGCTGTTTGTCCTGTAAACATTAATATTTAAATATTTATCAGAATTAATGTTTTGCTGTTTGTCCTGTGAACATTAATATTTAAATATTTATCAGAATTAATGTTTTGCTGTTTGTCCTGTAAACATTAATATTTAAATTATTTAAAATATTAAAATAATAATTTGATATTTATCAGAATTAATGTTTTGCTGTTTGTCCTGTAAACATTAATATTTAAATATTTATCAGAATTAATGTTTGCTGTTTGTCCTGTGAACATTAATATTTAAATATTTATCAGAATTAATGTTTTGCTGTTTGTCCTGTAAACATTAATATTTAAATTATTTAAAATATTAAAATAATAATTTGATATTTATCAGAATTAATGTTTTGCTGTTTGTCCTGTGAACATTAATATTTAAATATTTATCAGAATTAATGTTTTGCTGTTTGTCCTGTGAACATTAATATTTAAATATTTATCAGAATTAATGTTTTGCTGTTTGTCCTGTAAACATTCATATTTAAATATTTATCAGAATTAATGTTTTGCTGTTTGTCCTGTGAACATTAATATTTAAATATTTATCAGAATTAATGTTTTGCTGTTTGTCCTGTGAACATTAATATTTAAAATATTAAAATAATAATTTGATATTTATCAGAATTAATGTTTTGCTGTTTGTCCTGTGAACATTAATATTTAAAATATTAAAATAATAATTTGATATTTATCAGAATTAATGTTTTGCTGTTTGTCCTGTGAACATTAATATTTAAAATATTAAAATAATAATTTGATATTTATCAGAATTAATGTTTTGCTGTTTGTCCTGTGAACATTAATATTTAAATATTTATCAGAATTAATGTTTGCTGTTTGTCCTGTAAACATTAATATTTAAATTATTTAAAATATTAAAATAATAATTTGATATTTATCAGAATTAATGTTTTGCTGTTTGTCCTGTAAACATTAATATTTAAATATTTATCAGAATTAATGTTTTGCTGTTTGTCCTGTAAACATTAATATTTAAATATTTATCAGAATTAATGTTTTGCTGTTTGTCCTGTGAACATTAATATTTAAATATTTATCAGAATTAATGTTTTGCTGTTTGTCCTGTGAACATTAATATTTAAATATTTATCAGAATTAATGTTTTGCTGTTTGTCCTGTGAACATTAATATTTAAATATTTATCAGAATTAATGTTTGCTGTTTGTCCTGTAAACATTAATATTTAAATTATTTAAAATATTAAAATAATAATTTGATATTTATCAGAATTAATGTTTTGCTGTTTGTCCTGTAAACATTAATATTTAAATTATTTAAAATATTAAAATAATAATTTGATATTTATCAGAATTAATGTTTTGCTGTTTGTCCTGTAAACATTAATATTTAAATTATTTAAAATATTAAAATAATAATTTGATATTTATCAGAATTAATGTTTTGCTGTTTGTCCTGTAAACATTAATATTTAAATATTTATCAGAATTAATGTTTGCTGTTTGTCCTGTAAACATTAATATTTAAATTATTTAAAATATTAAAATAATAATTTGATATTTATCAGAATTAATGTTTTGCTGTTTGTCCTGTAAACATTAATATTTAAATTATTTAAAATATTAAAATAATAATTTGATATTTATCAGAATTAATGTTTTGCTGTTTGTCCTGTAAACATTAATATTTAAATTATTTAAAATATTAAAATAATAATTTGATATTTATCAGAATTAATGTTTTGCTGTTTGTCCTGTAAACATTAATATTTAAATATTTAAATATTAAAATAATTTTCATATTTATCAGAATTACATATATTTGCTGTTTGCCTGTAAACATTATATTCAATTATTATTTAAAATTTAAACAATAATTTAATCTTTTATCAGACTTAATGTTTTGTTGTTCGGAATGAGACCTTGCTTGCCATTCACTTCAATAAAATATCAAATGTTTTCAAATGAAATATGTTTATTGTATCACAAACTTCACCTACATGCCTCGTCCCTCGGGCCCAAATGAATCATTTCTCAGGTTTATGTGCAATCATGAACAGGTTTCTGGGAGAGTAGTTAGATTATTTCAGTTCGAAACTGTGCAACGAGACCATAAGAGGTTAACCATAAGACCATAAGAGGAGTCATCGACAGGTTTTATGGCAGAAACTGGCCTCAATGTGAGAGAAACACACCCTGATCATAAAAACGGAGCTGATAAGAGGGTCTAAAGGACTCGAGCTGAGCTAGTCGAGCAGAACGAGCAGCTGCTGGAGCTTCACTGGAATAAACCCAGTCCAATCTGAAAAACCCCACCATGAGGAGATCCACACTCTTTCTGCTGCTTCTGGGGTTCGGAGGCGCTTCTGCTTCATCAGTGGGTGAGTTCTGACAGTGTTATTATACATGCTTTCTTTACAGGACGTGTCTGGATAATATTGATAATCATTCTAATAGACATCCCTGTCGCCTTTAACAATTTATGTACTGCAGTTCAAAAGTTTGGACACACACTCATTCTTAATCATGGCAGAAAAATAGATACAGTTTATTGTAAAGTAATGCATTTGATCTGTTTGCAAATCATTTTATTTTAATAGCCTAAATGACCGTTCCACGACTACCTAACACACTTGTTAAAGTCACACGTTTGATCATAATCTGTGTTTGAGGATATTTGTGAACTCACTGAAAGGCCATCAGGGAAGTGAAGCCAAGTTCATTAAATTAATTCACAATATGCACACATTGCTTTTTAATCTTATGCCTAATGTGCTGCAACATGGCTCTGATTGAGCTGTTTGCATATTACTTTTTAATTATTGTTTTTAATATTTAAATATAATTATTAAAATATATATAAAAAAATCAACTTTATTGTCAAGCACACAACAAATTTGTAAATGTTTAAATTATTATTACATATAATATATTTTTACAAAGAAAAGGAACCTTACTGTCGAACAGACAATTAATTATTATTAAAATAACATATTTAATTTAAAACAACAAAATTAAAAAAAATTTTCAACTTTATGTCAAATACGAAAAACATTTTAACTTATTATTAAATTACTATTCGTTTTTTTTCACATTGTCAAATACGAAAAACAAATATTGATATGTAAATTATTATTTAAACATCCTCTTTTGACAAAAAGTAATAGACTATTGTCAAACACAGAACAAATTTAAAAATAGTTATCATTAAATAATCTTTTAAAAATCAACTATCGCAAATACAGAATAAATCTTAAATAATTTGATTACCGCAGCTTTCTTGTCAAAGCACGGACCAAATATTTCAATATTTAATTATTCTCAATCCAAATGGCATTAAAAAATAAATAAGACTTTATTGTCAAATGCAGAACAAATATGTATATTATATTAAAATAATACACATTTATTTAAAAAATTAAATCACTTTACTGTCAAATGCAAACAAATCTATATATATATATTTATAATTATTATTAACCTACGAGTGCATTTAAGCAGAAGCCTTTAGAAATTAAAAACATTTTCGGTGTGTCCAAATGCTTTGATGAAGTTAATGAGATAATAATGAGTCATTTGTCTTTTTCAGGCCCACGGTGCACAGAGCCCAGGGATGAAGGAGAAGGAACAGCCAAGCTGTTGAAATTCTTCTATGATCCGCAGTTACACAACTGCGTTCCGTTCTTCTATAAAGGCGGAGGCGGCAACAGCAACTGCTTCAACAGCGATAAAGACTGTGTGAAAGCATGTCTACCCAAAGCAGACGAGATCTACCCGGATGAGGGTACATTAACTAGTAAATACTGCATTTGTTGATTTGACATGAGTGATGGATGCTTCATGCTTTTTCCTTCGTGTCCCTCAGATAAAGTCTGTTCTCTGCCAAAGGACCAAGGCACCTGTTTCGCCATCATTCCCATGTATTATTACGACAATGAAGAGAAAATCTGCCGCATGTTCTTATATGGAGGCTGCCGAGGAAACGGCAACCGTTTTGATTCCCGAGAGGATTGCCAGAACATGTGTCTCGGTCAGTTCAAGTCTCATTTCGCCATCTTTAATCAGTATAATGTTAATAACATGAAACCATTCAACTCAGGGACAAAAGGTACAATGGTGTCACTGTTGTGGTATCCTACAAGGTGCGAAAGCTAAAAGGTACACCTAAGTTTCCTCCATACACACTTCAAAATAAGGTGCTTAAAAGCTTCTTCACAGCGATGCCACAGAAGAACCATTTTTGGTTCCACAAAGAAGCATTCAGTCAAAGGTTCTTTAAAGAACCATCTCTTTCTTACCTTTTTATAATTTTAAGAAGCTTCTTTCGCCACAAAGA